>PNEQ01001282.1:0-22813 GCA_003012365.1 Medauroidea extradentata
TGAAAATGTATTTGTTGTTGCATAATTTGCACAACATTATATGTTATTGCTGCCACATATCTGTTTTCATCCTATTCATGCAATAAAGTAACAATGAGTGATCTATTTACAACAGTTTTCCTTAAAAATACTTTTTATGCTCTCCTGAACATTTTGGTTTTAATGACTTATGGGGTTTCTGAAAACACTGATTCAATTGCCATTTTCTCAAAACTATTGATATAAAGATGAAGTACCCACACTTTTGTTTTCATGTGACCATATACCATTGTTTATGCTTACGTTCAGATTAATTTTTTGCATAACTCGGATGGCACTTATTACCTTCCATGTTGGTCATGCTGTATTATTTTTTACCCAGATCAAATATAATGTATAATAGTGCCAGACATGGCCTATCTTTAAGCATGAGTGATACTGTACTTACAGAATTTACAGTAACGCTATCTAAACTGCTTACAGTTTAAATACTTTCTAATAGCTTAGAATGTAAACAATCTGCCCTAGACTATGTACCAATGGTATCAGTAGTCACTGTGTTAGATTTCCGGTGGGGTTGGTCCCCAAATTTTTGCAGTTGGTAATTGTGCCAGGCGATGCCTTTGGTTGGCGGGTTTTCTCTGGGATCTCCTGTTTTCCCTGCTCTTTCGTTCCGATGCTGCTCCATACTCACTTCATATCACCCCTCACCAGCGCTAAAGACCTCGATGTTAAGCGCTGACCAAACTCTCTCACTCACTCAGTAGTCACCAGTCTTGTCCGCTATGGCCACTACCTTCATAAATAGTGGCGAACTGATGCACATCTGGTGGGGGGACTCATATTTAATTATTTGAGCATATGAAAATATCTGAACATGACAAACAATTGTGTACGTGCACATTTGTTACATTCCCCTGTTAATCTGTTAGCACTCATGTATACCATTAATATCTTTAGCACGATATTCAGTCAACAATAACATTAAATATGGACCTCATCATTCTATAAACAATCTAAGTCAAACCACTTATTGTAATCATTAGTTTCACATATTTTAACCTTATATAATTTCTAATTATCAGCAAAATTGAACTTTGTGAATATGTATATTATTACATTGGATTATTTTCAGTTTCTTACAGAGACTAAACAACATTGTTTCCAAAATTCCTAGTAAAATTAATTAGCTATTATAGTTTGGTAAAGCATGCTGTGTGAAAACCGTATTTTTAAATCACACTTTGAAATTTGTTCACCCAAGTTGGACAATGAGGTTGTGAATTGTACAATTGGCACTATGGTGATTTTCACTAAGATATCAGAATACTTGTCCCACCAACAGGTGCCCTGAATTATTCTCTTGTGAGAATATTGGTGTAAAGAGAAAACAGAAGGTATACTACTCAAGAATATCATGGATTCTGGTAGTTGGCAGTGCATGTTCCCTTGGTATCAATTTACATAGCCCATCATGGAGTTACACAGAAGGTTAAGCAAGGCAACCAGATAGTGGACTTGTCTATTATGCTGTGTCACAGTCAAGTCCCAACAGTACAGATCGCCCAGCTGTTTGCTGACATGGCGCCTTTGTATATAAACCTTGCCAGAAACGTAGCCATTCTCTGTATAGTTACATCAACCTGCAAAGGTGTCTTGCAGGGTTTCCTTCAGAAATCAGAAGAAGAATCGTGAAATCTTTCACAAGCCTGATGATAATGAGTCGTGCATCCTTCACCTAATATATTTGAATTTCTCTTATAAGAACCAGTATAAGTGTAAGGAGGAGGAAGTAATAAGATAGCTGCAACTATTCATACAAAAAAGTCTGTGTCTAAATGAATAAAAATCTAGGAACTGATCCTTGCAACAAGTAGGGTCCAGTATCATGGTATGTTTAGGCACTTCTGATATAGTACTGTACTTGAGTCGAATAATCAATGTTGTTGCCATCAGTGAGTACCAAGGCTTACGTTTAGAGTTCGCAGGCTGCTACTCATCTCCAGGAAGAGGAACTACTACAGAACTTAACATAAACACACACCTTACACCACTTTTATCTTTCTCTCTGCCTAGCAAAATTATGCTCACCAATTTTCTTCCATGTTTCTTCAAGTAAACCTGTCCCCCAACACCAGCGGTAAACCTACAGAATAAGACGCTAACAGGAGCTGAACATTGTTTATTTTACCAATCCCTATTCTGTGAACAGAAGTACATATAACCTCAACAGGTATTGAATGACAAAGTAGTTTTCTGACCTGGACACTGTAGTCACTTCAGCTCAAAACTTACTACAGATGTACTGTCAAGACCACTCCTTCAGGATGTAGATACAGTATGTGACAACACTTATAACTGTACAAATACAGTACGTGTTTGAAGGTGTCCCATCTCAGCTTATTGAAAGTAGCCAAGCTAATCATAAAGCAAAGCTAAAAAATCTCCTTTTGTCATATGCAAATTATTTTTAATGTGCAGATGTTATATTAATATTAAAGTCTAATGGAAGTCTGAACTGTACGTATGTACAAATAAGTGTGTATGTTTGAAATAACCACAAGCAGTCATACAGATTTGCAAAAATATTGAATACAAAATTTATCTATACAATAGGATAGCATTAATGTGAAGCTTGTACTCTTAGAGTTTGTACAAGTAACTTTCATGCAGATTCACACTTGTTAAAAGCATTCACAAAAATTTTCTAAAAGTGACCACATTTTCACAAGACTTGAAATTGAACATTAGTGAGAAGTCGTAATCTAGCCTTGTAACAAATTTTTCTCCTTAGCATTTGAGCTTGTGAAGCATGTTTGTGGAGTACATGCCTTAGTTTTACATTTAAGCTGGATAACAATCTTAAGATTATTTTAATCTAACATATGCATGTATGTGTGTTTTATATACAAAGGTGGTTGGTCAGTGCATGAAAGCCCATTGCACTTTTCAGGAACAACCTATCACTACATATTGTGTGTGTTGCTACCCAGTTCCTACAATGATTAGATTTATTTTCTGTTTGACTCTGAAATGTTAGCCAGCTTGCCACTTACCAACCACCATGTGTGCTTGTACACAGAGCTTTTGCGTGTTACAGTAATCTGAGAACGTGTGCAATTGTAGTTACAAAAGTGCATCTCTCCATATGTGTGCATTGTGTTTTAAGTAATTTTGTACGATAGTTATAACACAATTATTAAAACATTGCGATATAGTTTATTAATGTGACTGTGTGTGCACTCACTTCTAAATGTGTAGTTGTATTTTTTTATGTGTATAATAATTAGCAACTTTTACTTGTCTTTATAGGTTCAAGATATGTATAAATTTTGAATTTTTTTAAAAATTGTTTCTGCCCTTCATGTAGAAGTTAGATAACACAAAATTACAAACAATTTATGTTCTAATTTTTTTTTTTTTTACAAAATAAGGTTTTCTGTAATTAATTCTCGTATCTTCAAAACCATGGTAACTATTACAAGTCAATTTTACATGTTAAATGCAGAAGTATTTAAAATGTATAGACATTGTCAAAAGTGACTGCATCAAATTTTTTTTAAGGTCAAGTAAATTTAATAGCTTTAGAGAAGGAAAAAATTATCATTGGTAACAATAAACAATTTATTATAATGCAAACTGGATTTATAGAACAAAACAACTAAAAAATTTCCAGTTGGCAGCTGATAAAATTTCTACAAAGTAATATCTATTTGTTCAATATGTTTACAGTTTATGAGTGAATACATACATATCAAGTATACAGTGCAATACAAACCCCTCTGATACACACTACAGTGATATGTGTTATGGTGCAAAACTGACAGTATTGCAGCTAGTAATTTGGTAATGTGTTTTTCATGGCATCAACTACTACCACATCATTTAGAATTTTAATTTCACAGTATAATTATATCTTGAAATTAGGTTAAGCTTAAACCTTCAATAAACAAAGTCCATCCATGTGTAATTACTGAAATTGTTGCAGCAATTGTGGTACTAAGTACACTACATTCAATTGTTTTGCTCAGAAAAAAAACTGGCAGAAGGATATTTAAAAAAACTCAAGAGGAAGCAATAGGTGATACAGTAAAGAGCATAATAAAAATTCAGATTTCCCATGATAAGATTGCTATTAGTTGTAATATGATAGAGATAAATAATTTCTGTGTTGTAATAAAATGCATTAAGAGTTACATTACCGTTTTATGACTATTTTATAGGTGATAGTTGGAGCAGAACTCAAATTTATTAATGTTTTGATAGTTAAATTTTTAAAAGTTATTGTTAAATTAATTTGTGTTAGGTACAGTATTTCTAAAATTAGTTTCAGTTGTTAAAAACAGTATAGAAAATTTATTTGACACCAAATCCACACCATGCTGGATGAAGAAGCACACACATAAGCAGAGACACGTATTTACAGCATGAAAAAGAGGCCACAACAGATATGTTTTACTACCTTGATCCCTTGCTGACTGGACGAACGGCTCCTCACGCTAAACTTTCGGCCCTTCTTCTAAAAACAATTGGGAGTCATGTAGTTTTCTTTATTCTTTCTTTGCACCAAATGCACAGATACATACTGTACAAGCATTACACATGCACATCTCAGTAAAAGCACATCTACAAAAATATATTTGCTTTTAATGGCACTAGTTCTACAACACTACAAACTAAGACTGTAAATTTTTTTATAATTTATTAGAAGAGTATGCGCTGGAATGGAAATTTTTTTTTAGACAAAATGTTGCTCTTTTTAACTTTTTGAAGGTGCAATTGCTGCACTTTCTAGGTATCCACTATTGAAGAACGCAACAACACTTTTGACAGCTAACAGAAACGTCAATTTGTCGTTTAAAAAATTGCTTCATATTTTTCCTGTCAACTTACTGCATTAATTTATACGTTGTCTGTTTGATTTATGAAAACAAAATCTTAGCTTGAAATAAAAAAAAATTGGTAAATTGTACAATTTAGACATGCTGAGTGACGTTAAATGGGATGTGGTGTACATTAACGTGTTATTAATTAGAAATCTGTCATTTATGAAATATTATTCTGCTACAAAAATTGTGAAGCATAGTAACAGATAGGCAGTAATTATGGGTAAAAATATAAAAACTGGTATTTGGTATTTTTGCACTCCAATTCGATCTCAGCCAAAACTTTATTTAATAACTAATATCAGTGTTGTTTAATGTCACTACATAAACTTAGGAAGGGTGGAATCTTTTTAACAGAACTGTAGTTTTAAAAAAATGTTATTCTATTCTACTGTCTCAGTGATGGAATGCATCATTTAATGCTAATTGGTAATGATAACTTATAACGTCATATAAATTAAATATTTATTCATTTTACTGGTGCCCTGTGTATTTGACAGTAAAGTTAAATTACTGTATTGTTAAAACATTACTTTCAATTTAATTTAGGACATTCCTCAGTGAAGTCGAGTGTGCATATTTAAAAATTCCATCCTCGAAACCTCAAAGATATGACAAGGATTGATATTGTCGATTGAACTGATGTGAATAATATATAGGTATATGATAAAGAGAGAGAATTTATACTGCACATGTATGTGTAATGCTTTTCTAAAAATTAAAAAATTACATAAAACTATAGCATCTAACTTTAGGTACAAGTTTCATGCCTCATTGCTGCACAAATGATAAACAAGTGGTTTCAAATGTTATGTTACTTATACAATTCACAACATTGTTCTTAAGTAGCATCACAATATGAACAAAATATTATGAACCATTCATTATAAAATAAGTAATTTAACTACTGTTTTTGAAAATCTCTACAGTACCGTAATTTCAGATTTAATATTACAAAGTTACTTCTTACTGAAGTGAATACAGTTCTGTCTTGTATAAATACATATGCGTGCAACTTTATAATGTAATAAGATTTTGCATTACAAACACTGCTTTATTCTTGTTTTTACAGTAACTTTTCTTGTGAGGAATTTGCCATTGTTACTGAAAATTTGCATTAATAAGAAATGATAGATCAACCTTCATAAATATTGTTGAATTTCATTGTGCTGTTATAAACATCATGAACAATTCATGCAAAGTCAAGGAGCAGAATATAATTTTCACCGGACTTTACGAAGGAACCTCATGTTTCCCAGCATGTAGATTGAACGTGTACTATTCACAAAAGAACGTACAGTATAATATTTGCTAACAAATGTCTAATGTTATTACAAAATTGATTATCTTTGTCACCATCATTATTATTATTGTATTATTGTATTATTATTATTATTATTATTATTATTATTATTATTATTATTATTATTATAATTTTGACATTACCTTCATAGTAATGCATTTGTGTGTTCATGTAAATACAAGCCTCTAATGGTTCAGTATGTGATATTCTACACTGACTTACCCCTGTACATTCATATTTTCTTAAGTGTGTGTGATTTTATTCCCACAAATTGTAAACTTAAAAATTGGTACCAGCTCTATAATATTGGTAATCATAACATATTGAGGGGCACACATACAACTGCTGTTACTATATTTCAATGAACAGAATGCCTTCATTTTGAGAAATAAATTGGTGCATAAACATTTTGTGTACCTCAAAATTTACTTCAACTGTCACGAAAAGTAGATATAACCTAACCTACAGAAAATGTTTATATTTCCGGTTATATTACGGTAATTTGTTTTTGTTGCAGAATACTGTAACTATATTTTAAAATTTAAACTATTGTCTCCAAACAGCTACACTTAATTTAAGTCATACTCATGGAAGAAAAATTGAATAAAGCATAGGCTGCTAGGTTAACCAATTAATTATGTAGACGGACTGTTAAAGTACCAAATGGTACTCAAACATTCTGTCTACATGGAAAAAAAAATATTTGTTTTGAAACCACATAAATGTTAAGATAAAATATTTAACAAAGTAAATTTTCTCCCATGCATTCAACATTTGAGGCATGAAACTTGTATTTAACATAAATAACGTGAACTCTAAACTAGAACTCTTTCATTACTGAAATCAAGTTATATCTATTGTATCAGTTATAAAATATGCTGCTACAAGACAACTGAGACTACAAAACACGCTGTTCTAATTCAATAGCATAAGCACTAAGCAGCAAAAATTTTAAATAAAAAATTGACTAACTATAACTGTAAAAAATTTTAATGAAAAGAAACATATCTGCAAACATTTAAATAGTAGTGCATGAAAATCCATTTGCTTAAAACATACTTAAGAATTACAAAGACGTACTTTTGTATAAATTTCCCTTCACCCAGAGACACACAAAAAGCACCTAGATGCTGCACAAAACAAATTACGGATTCATGTACGTACTTAATTTTGTTATGAAAGTACAGACAGGAACTTTTAAAGTTTTAATTCACATTAAATCTCATTTCTGTATGTATCTGCAAGTATGAGCTGAAAGAATCACTCTCAATAAACGTTGAGTGCATGTTGTGTTGTGTTAAGTAAAAAGTATTTGTTCTCATAAGTATAAAAATGTCTGTGGTGCACTTTCATTTTTCATTATTCAGTTGTTAATTTCTAACAAGGGACTGCCCATTCAGTTGTTATCAGAAATTTGTTTACAGAAGTACAGAAATTAAGAGTAAATGCATACTTTTGTAATTATTTTTTCTGTTCAGCTGTGCCTGTGTGTAAATATCAAAATTTGAGACATTTGTAGTAGTATTCTAAATATTTCTGTTGTGTACTGAAGTAGGTTAAGTGATTGTCAGATGTTGTCAGAAGAAGGTTGTGTGTACTGTGATTGTCACGTGTGAGTTGGCATCACTGACTGGGTCAATGCCTCGCCAGTCTAAGGCCGGCATGGGCGCGAACAATACATAATAGTTGGCTATGAGGATGGAAAGATTTTACGAGTGGGTATAAGGCTTACATAAATGGCTTTAATCGGCACGATAGGCGAGTTAGTACCTGAAAAAATCCTGGAACTCGTATCGCGAACTGTTGCAGCTTTATTTCATCGCGAATAACATCACGACTGAAGAATCAAAGCGAGCGGTATTTTATACAGTGTGTGGGTCAAAGTTGTATGGTCTGGTGACTTCATTACTGTCACAGCAAACGACATGCGGTACCCCTGAAGGACGTGTTCACCAAGCTAACTGACCACTATCACCCGAAACCAAGTGAATCATTGAGATGTTCAAGTTCCTGAAACGCGACCAAAAAGAAGGAGAGACAGTTGCGGTGTATGTTGCGGAGTTGCTGCGGTTAAACACATACTGCAATTTTCCAGATCTGGATCGCATGTTGCGTGATTGGTTGGTTTGTGGGGTCTGGGACAAGGCAATACAACAAGCACTCCTCGTTAAGGAGAAACTGTCTCTAAACGATGCAGTTGACATTGCAATGGCAATAGAGGCGACAGGAAGGAACATGGCGGACTTGCGAGGCAGTTCTTTGTCGGAGGAGAATGTGCATAAGATGCACAACGCAGCCCCGGGAAGCAAGAATGTGTCGGGTTACAGCAAACAGAGTATCGGGGGACAAGCAAAGAGGCTCGGGTAAATTTACCGGTGTACCAGTGGACTGGCAAAGGAAGGAAATAGAAGGCCATCTATTGTGTTGGCGGTGTGGTGGTACACATGCAGTCGATAAGTGTTGGCATGTAAACACAGTGTGTCGGTTTTGCAAAAATAAGGGTCACATTGAGCAGGCATGCATCACCAAGAGAAAACGTCAGGTAGGTCCAAGCACTAAGAAAACCCTAGGTTCAGGTTCCACAGAGTATGTTGAACATTGTGAAGTGAATTTAGTGGCAGGGACGGGGTTAGAATATACTTTGTACAGTATGCAGGAACAAAGTACACCATGGTGTGTGGAAGTGCTGTTGAATGGTCAACCAGTGAGCATGGAAGTTGACACGGGAGCAGGCCGTTCAATAATCAGCAGGCAAACCTACAAGTCTCTGTGGCCCAGTGACCCACCCTTGAAGAAAGGGAATATAGCACTCCGGACATGGTCCAGCAAACATCTAGAGGTGTTGGGCCTCAAGGAAGTGTCTGTGCAACTTAAGGGGCAAAAATCAGTTAAACTAGTGTTAATGGTGGTGCAAGGAAGAGGCCCCAATTTGTTAGGACGGAACTGGTTTGTGCCACAGGAGCTTAAGTTAGTGGGTCTGAATAAAGTTCGGGAAGACCTAGCAGGGTGGATTGTTAGTGAATTTCCAGCAGTGTTCAAATCGGATAAGCTAGGAAAATATGAAGGTCCACAGGTTTCCATCAGAGTAAAGCAAGACTGTGATCAAGTGTTCTAGAAAGGCCGGCAAGTAGCCTTTGCATTGAGAGACAGGGTGAGTCAGGAGATTGAATGATTGGTGAAGCGAGGTGTTTATGAGCCCATTGATGTTTCGGCTTGGGCTACGCCAGTGGTACCTGTTTTGATAAGGAATGGAACAATCCGGTTATGTGGGAACTACAAGGAAACATTGAACAGGGTATGTGACACATGTGTGTATCCATTGCTTAACAGTGAATGAAGCATTGGCAGTATTAGAGGGAGGACAGTTGTTCATCAAACTTCAATTAGAGGAAGCGTATGTAGTGGTCGATGATTCAACAGCAGATCTACTCACAGTCAACACAGTGAAAGGGTTGTTCAAAGTTAAGAGGTTGCCTTTCGGGATCAGTAGTGGCCCAGCAATATTCCAGAGCTTGATGAACACTGCTTGTAGGAATACCAGGCACTATAGTTCTGGTTGATGATATACTGATATCTGGAGGAGGGGAGGAACAACACTGGAGTCGAGTACGGCAAGTCCTAGAACGGCTACAACGTGCAGGACTCAGACTGAAGATAGCGAAGTGTGTTTTTGGCATGGATTCGGTTGTATTCCTAGGGCACAAAATTGACAAGGTAGGGATCCATCCACTGTCCAGTAAAGTTGAGGCTGTGCATGATGCACCAGAACCTAGAAGCAAGAAAGAGCTCCGGCATTTCTTGGGTTCCTGAACTTTTATGAAAGATTCTTGCACAACAAGGCAAAAGTATTGGAGCCACTGCACTGGCTGTTGGATGCAAATGCTACATGGCACTGGACAGAACTTCAAATTAAGACATTTCAAGATGCCAAACAGCTGCTTCAGCTGGAGCAAGTGCTGGCGCAATACGACCTTGGTATGCCTGTAGTATTGACTTGCGATGCGTCAGAATATGGGATAGGAACGATACTCGCACACGATTTCGGAAGTGGAATAGAAGCTCCGATTGCATTTGGTTCTAGGACCCTCCAGAAGAGCGAGCGGAACTACGTGCAGGTGGACAAGGAAGCACTGGCCATAGTTTATGCAGTCACCAAGTTCAAGCAGTACTTTATTGGGAGGAAGTTCAAGATAATGACTGATCATAAGCCGCTCCTGCGGCTCCTACAACCAAAACAACCCCATTCCAGAAACTATAACTCCCCGGTTGTTGCGGTGGAGTCTCATGTTAGGAATGTATGATTTTGAGATGGAGTACTGGTCAGTACACCAGATACAACATGCAGATGCTCTGAGCAGACTACCACTCCAAGGACCAGAGGTTGATGTGCCAGAACCAAGTGATGTCCTCATGATGGAAGCCTCAACAGAGGTCTTGATAGATCCAGCGGGAATAGTGGTGGAAACAGGAAAAAACCACATTGTTATCCTAGGTACTGGAGTGTACGCTAAGTGGGTGGCCAGTAAAAGCGACAGGAGAAATGCAACCATATTTTGTGCGTAAGCAGGAACTATCAGTGCACAAGGGATGTTTGCTATGGGGAAACTGGGTTATGATTCCCCAGCAGCTGCATTCAGCAGTTATGAATTTGCTTCATGCCCACCATAATGGAGTTGTGCATATGAAAGCCATTTCCTGCAGTTATTTATGGTGGCCTAAGCTGGATGCTGCTATTGAACAAGCAGTGAAGGAGTGCACCAATTGTCAGCAGTGCCAAAACAACCCTCCAAAAGTAAAATGGCTTCCTGGAAAACACTGGATAAACCTTGGTCTCAACTACATATTGATTTTGTTGGCCCCGTTTCAGGGCGCAAGCTTCTTGATTGTGATTGATGCCCACTCCAAGTGGCCAGAGGTAAGACAGGTTAGCAGTCAGTCTGCCACAACAGTTATCCAGGAACTACGGACCATGTTCAGTTGCCATGGGTTACCAGATGTCATTGTTGCGGATAATGGAACTGCATTCAAGTTGCAAGAAATGGCCTTATTCATGAAGAATAATGGAATAGAGATGGTTTTCTCTCCTCCGTACCATCCGTCCAGTAATGGGATGGCTGAAAGGACGGTGCAGACAGTCAAACAGAAGTTACAAAAAATTGTGGTTGGTGATTGGCAGACGCGATTGGCCCGAATGTTATTGGCATGGCGGACAACACCACGACACGGGGAGGGCAATACTTGGAAGACTCCTGCTGAGTTGCTAATGGGGCGACCATTCCAGACAGTTCTGACCAAACTGCATCCAAGTCAGGACAGAGCCACCTCCCGGAGTACATCAATAGTAGGAGTCCGACGCTTCAGCATTGGAGAGGCAGTATGGCTACGCAACTATGTGCGTGGCTCCATATGGACACCAGGTTGGGTCACTGCTGAGGAAGGACTGTTGCTGTACGGAGTCAGAGACAAACAGGGTGGGTTCCATAGAAAGCATGTGGATCAGTTATAATGGAGAAGTAGTCAATTAGAGACAAATCTAGAGGTCAAGGAAGCAGGTTCAAGTAGTGTTCAGATGCTGGCCAGGTCATCACAACAAATGGAAACCAAGATCATTTACAGCAGGAGATCCACTCAGAGTACTGTGTCAGTGGGGGCAGAAATGTCAAGGCACCAGAGCACCAGGGAAGGACCAACAACTACAGATGGAGAGGAAGCCCTGGGACATTCTCAAGGGGTGGCTGCTACGGAGTTGGAAGAGTCCAATCGCTCAGCTGCATAACGAGAGGTGTCCCCCTTCAGAGGGTTCCCGTCGAGTCCAGCGGGTGGAGGTATTTGAACCAGGACCTCGCAACGACAGCGGGTGCCTCCAAGGAAGTTGGAAAATTTCATTAGATTTTAAGTAGGGAGGAATTGTTCGGGTGTTAGGTTAGGTTTAACAGTAGTCTTATTATCTAGAACCAGGTTATGCCTTCAATGAAGGTATAAGATTTCATCAAATATGGGGAGGAACTGTTGTGTACTGAAGTAGGTTAAGTGATTGACAGATGTTGTCAGAAGAAGGTTGTGTGTACTGTGATTGTCACGTTTGAGTTGGCATCACTGACCGGGTCAATGCCTCGCCAGTCTAAGGCCGGCATGCGCGCGAACAATACATAATAATTTCATTTCTATTACTTACCAAATAGGAATTCATAAAACTAAAATGAAATACTGTAACATGCAATCAAAATTTTTCAGTGTCATTTGCAGAGAATATTTCTTTTATGTAAAGGAAGCAATTTTTTAAACCTTCCTTCAAGATAGACTATAATAAATTTATTTTATTCTTAATTGTGTTCAGGAAGAAATGAATAAAAAGATTATCAGTTTTCTCTTTTATGTGAGCAGTTAATATGTGGAGTGTGTTCATAAAATTTCTGAAAATTAAGAAGTTTTTTTTTTGTTTGAACATATAAAAGGTTCCTGCTTGCATTAAGAATGGCCTAGCTTTAAATACAGCAAGCCAAATTGTAAAAACTAAGAAGAATATATATATATATATATAAGATGGCTGTCTGCCCAGGCTGCTAAACAGTGTGCAGACCATCAGAGGAAAGGTGTTCATTTGAAAACTGCTCAACGCGTAAGCAATCCTTCAGTAGTCTTTAAAGCTTACCGGTACTTTCTTGTGGTCAAAAATGGTGAAAATTGATGTTTCTGTGGTCCTTTTTAAATATGAAAATCTTGGTGCAGATTCTTAAAAAAAATGTGTGGACGTGTGCAGTACAAATATATAGGCATGTACAATGCACCTTTATATCTTTAACATAACAGTTAGGTCTAAGTCATAAAAGTATAGGGTTACTACTGAATGTCTTACAAAGGTGAGCTGCATGCCAATTCTGTGACTTGTGGTTAAAGTGACGTCGTACCTCCTCTGGCCCTAGCCAATCCTGACGTGCGAACCCACTTATAAGAGTGCAGTGCAGGCATAGTGAGTGCAGTGAAAAGGGGGGGGGGGAGAGAGAGAAACCATTGAAGTAAGAGCAAAGGGCTGCCACCCATTGCCTTTTTGTATTTGTATCACAACTAAAGAACTGGATATGTATCTTTGGCCGACGAGGGCCAATTCATGTTTGTCATTGCATGTGTATGGTAGGAGTGTGTGGTATTAATAATAATAACTCAGTACAGGGCAGCAATCTTAGGGCTAGTGTATGTTTTGTACTCGCTGATTAATTCTTTTCTTCAATGCATGTATGTTGATTGTTCTTATGCTCACGTTTTTGGCATGCAAGGTTGAAGCCGAGCATGTCTATTCTAGTTATTAATTTTGATTTGTAGTTTTACTACTTGAAGTTGGCAGTTACACAATGCTAACTCTGCCCACGCATGTGACGTGTGGTCAGCATGCGCAACTCTCACCACAGTTGTATGTGAATGTTCAGTACGGCCGGATGTGCTAACATGCAAGGGAGCTTCATACTTTGCTAACGTAACTGATTTTTGAAACTCTGTTAGCAACCTATCTACAACCAGAGTCTTTTAGTTAATTTTCACTCCCTTGTGCACACAGTAGCCTTGATTTTTTCAGTACTATATTGTTTTCCCTACAATGCATACACCTGAGAACATTTAAGGCGTATAATTAGCATGGCACGTGGTCACTGTAAATATATCTCTGTACCGGACTACTGACCCAAGTAAACGTCTTAAACCAAACACTGATTTTCTTTCACGAACGTCTGAATGTGTGTGGAAGCGTGCACCTGGCTCATACAGGAAGTGAAGAAGATAAGCAAACGATACCGCTCTGAGATACATTGGCGAACACTTTATGCCCTGAGATTTCAGTTTCCGACTTAGCCGGTCCAAATAGCTGAGTTGCAGCCACTCCAACATCATCAAGTCTATTTTTCATCAACCACAAGTGTGTTGGCAATGTCAAAAGATAAAGGTGAGGTATGATGCACGTGCTATGTCATATTTTCTGCATCTACACTTCTAAGCCTTCAATGCACACAAAGCTTTACCCAGGCAGCCACCATAAGAGTCGTAAACTTTTGCTCCTGAAGTCTAAAGAAACCAAGCATATTGTAATTATTAAGTCCATACCTATCAGAAATTGTTTCACATCAATATTCAAACTTCTGTCTGGTTGTGTGTAGCAAATTAAATTGTTCAGTTGGTGGAAACATAAATTAGTTGTTGTAAAATTGGAAAATGTAGAAAACTAACTACATTTGTGTATTTGCTGCTGATCACACAAGGAGTACGGCAACCAATGTTAACTTTAAATTATGTGCAGTAACTGCAGGTGTTTGATTTCAGAAGTCCCAAGTTTATTGTGAACCACTTACACACATCACTATTCACCATTGGTAGTGATAATAAGGGTCATTGAATGCATGGTTGTAGGGTGACAGCAACACTAGGGCCCCATTCCATGCTAGTGCCTTCGTATTTTGCCCATTTGTCTATCTGATATGTCTAGTGAATAATTATGGAACCAGATGGAAATATATGTGGTTTAAACCATGCATAGCTGGTAAAATCTGTGGACAAATCTATCACTGGCTAATGTACTCTGTTATTGTATTTTTATGCTTGCATCCGACCGCAGAGCTGTCTCCTGAGAGGAAAAAATAATGCCTATATTTTTCAAAAATAAATAGAACTGAGTATCATGAAATTATATTGAAATCACTTATTTTCTACTCAATATGTTATAGCACACTATTTAGTGATGCATACATTTTTACAGCAGTGAGTTTATTGTACATTTTGACATGATAGTTTGAGGTTTGTCTCTCATTTTGTTTTATATTGGGGTATTAATAGAACATAGACCCTTACCATACTTAAGTTTACCTTTCCAGACTGGCGTTTAAAACCATCAAATCTTAGATTTTGAAAATCGGCAAAAAGCCAAATCATTTTACGCAGAGCATGACAGAAAGCAGAACAATCACACTACAATAATGCTGCAAAAAATTTTCTTGAGCCATTCTGCATAAGCAGCACAAAAAAATAGGGGAGAAAAAATTATAATATTCGTAAATGTTTCATGCGCATGCAGCTGAGAATGGCAGCCAAATACATAGCCTTTAGGGGAGATCATTTTTCATTTGCAAAATATGAAATTTGTGTGTAATTAACTGTGCGATGTTACTTTAGCTGGTACTATGTTGTCTGTATTCAATTGGCTTATCTTCTCATGTGCAGTTTTCACAACAGCATTGCTAGAGTACAATATCAGGTTCTACAAAACTCACAGCTAGCGTATATGACTGGCCATCAAGTGTAACACATTGTGCTCGCTGCACTTTTGAGATAAACTTGAAGTTATATTGAAGCCCTAAATATACAGCAGCCTTCCAGTAATCTACACTGGAGAAATCCAAACTTCCTGCTAGTTAAAGACTGTGAGGACTGGTTATATGTCTAGCACTAGAAGTAGCAGAGTTGTTCTGACCATGCATTTAGGCAGGGATGTAGCCAGAGGGGGGTACATGGGCCTTTTCCTTACGGAAACTGCTTAAATAGCACCATTTTGCACCTTCAAATTCCAAATTTTCCTGTGGGCGAACTTTCACACACCCCACTTTATTGGCGGGATCTGTGTAACTTTATAACAACCCCGAGTTTAGAACCCCCTTTAAACACAAATCCTGGCTACAGCCCTGATTTACTGGTATGTACACGTGTTTATACAAAGCTAGTCAAGTTTGGCCCTTCGTGTGTTTGTACGTGGCTGTGTTCAAAAAAATTGGTGCTTCATGGTACAAAAAATGCACTATATCTTGAATAAAATAAAGCACACTGCATTTCATGAGTAAAACTGATAGGTGATGACCAAGAACTAACATTAGCTGTAAAGTACTACAAAGTGCTCATAATTGTAACATTTGATGTTTTGAATAAAGATGTGACATTAACGTATCTATAAATACTTTATTCTTTTAAGATGTTTGATTCAAATGTGATTAATGCTTAAATTTATTTTCATTATGAATTTCTTCTTGTAATAAATATAATTTTGATTGTAGCTTTGCACTTAGGAAAACAATAGTACTGAATATCAGTAATAAATTAAGTATCAGGCATTAAATCATTGTATCTATGTTAGTCTCATTACTGTACTTGATAATACAAAATTCAAAACTGCTTTATTTGTATTGCTAGGTACTGAAGTCAGACCCGTCATTAGGAACACACAAATCGTCACAGCCCGAGTCTGAAATAAAACAAAATTTACAAATACAGTATAAATAGGAGAATACAAAAGTGCCTCAAATACAATTTAATTGGTCAGTCCTACTAATTGGAATCCTATACGTTATATTTCTTACTGTTAATGTAAGTTCAAAATACCTCAATACTAAATAATTTTAATGAAGACAGCTGTGCAAGACAATCACATTATGTAATGTGTGTACTTTGTACAAGTTGTAGAAATTTATTGTAGTAAACGGCTGTGTACGATTTAAGTTTTTTAACACGTTAACTAATTATGTGTCCAAAACTTTTTTCTCAGGAAAAATCAGTAGATCTGAAATAAAATACTTAATTATATCCTGAAATTTCAAAATCACACACTGAAACTGACATAATGATGAAACAAAGATTTCTGCTTAACACACTGCCAGTTAGGATCACTACCTCAGCATCTGGTTCGGTATTTCTCTGGTCAGATGGGCGCTCGTCCAAACTCTCATTCTCCTCCTCCAAGCAGATCTGGTGTTCCTCAGCCGTCTGTGGCATCAGCTGGAGCTCTTCCTTTGACTTGAACTCCAGCTTCAGGATGTACAGAGGACACAGCAAGCCAAGAATAACCTGCAGCAAACAAAACTATTAACTGAATATGTGGAACCAACAAAATACAGTATGCTATCTAAATAGTAATAAAAAATACAGCTGGTGAATTGGCTACTAATTACATAAAAAGATCAGAACAACACAGCTTGGCAGGCAGTCACCTTAAGGGTGCATTGTAGATAAATAAACGCTGAATACATCAATTGATTTCTACGCTATTTTCAAAGTCAATATGGATAAAATATTCAATGACAATCCCAGATAATTGTATTTGACAACTTTATGAGTAAATATTTATCCAGAATTACTAATTCGTTACGCGTGATCCCTTGCACCGCAATTAAATGCACGAGGTTCCGGCGTCAGAGATTGTGCCTCAGAAGTTCGTAACACTGGAAACAATTTTGATTAAAACGTTGGCTAAAAATATTTTCTAGGATTGCTATTGATTACGTTTTACAAATTGGCTCCATGAAAGCTACAGTTGTAGATGAATGCTTTTAGCGTTGAATTATGTACCAAGCCCTCTTAAGGAAAATTACTATAAAAATGCAGATCAACTTATGTCAAGAAACATTGAGAAGGTAGGAAACACAGTTCTCAAGAAACATTGAAAGGGTAGGAAACACCGCCAAAAGTTGGGCACTAAAATCTGTTTCAATTTAATTAAATAAAGACTACAAAGTATTTGAAGCAAAACCTTTGGAAGTATTTTATACTCTCAGGTGTTGGTCACAGACACAAATCAATCTATATTTTTGTAATATGAAGCCTGATAATCCTTAGTATCTGTATACGATAATGTTTTGTGTTTGCTCCCATATTTACGACAAGAACTTGATGTGCACTGTTTTGCTTTATGCCCTACCTTCAAGAAATTAATATAAAGTTTATATTCAAGTATAAATTCAGTACTTCTTTGAATGTTTTCACTAAAAAAATTCAGGACACCAATGCAACACATGCATTTCAGTGAATTTCCTTCAGCTTTTGTCAGTTGTAACGTAAGTTTGTGTTACATTCTTCATTAAATTGTATGTGAATCCTTTGGAAATATCAAGAGAAATCATTACTTCTAGTTTACCTTAATTTTTACTTGCGGTAGTTTTTTGTTATTATTCAAAATATATAAATACAGTTGATATGGATCCACAAATACAAGGAGCAAAGCTCAGGACTGAATGTACTTCCAAATGTCTTGACAAATTTATTATGATACATTTATAGACATGTTTTCTCAACTAAGTTTGTTTGTTCGTTTTGCTCACACCATTTCACTGTAGAAACTTTGCCACTTTTGCAGTCCGGAGCAAGGTTTGAGGGAATGCAACTATTTGCTCTGTGACAACTTTCTCCCTATAGTACAGGAATGCTGGTTTGTAGTTGTAGTCTTTATGTTATTTCTGAGGTTTGTTTTTCTGAACTTGGGAGGTACTAGAATTTTTGCCACAAAAGTTTCTTTATTATAAACAGGTTGCTTTATTGGTACATGTACAAGACGCCTGGATTTGAGATGTCCTTGTATCTGATGGCTTACTTCTTTTGCAGGATGTGTCTTGATCTGTGACTTATTGCCTTTGTTAAATGTCATGGTTACTGTACATGCAAAATTAGCTGTTAACGAAATGCCAGCAGGATATTTTCTGTTGCTGGTGATATCAACTGTTGGAACAGTAAAGATTGACTTTATACTACCAGTATTTTCCTTTGTGCTACTAGCTGATGGCATTGAACTACTTTGAGTTAAATTTGGTAAACAAGCGACAGATAATTTGCTCACCTTTCAATTAAAACATGCCACTGCTTCCATTTGTATGTGTAAAATCTCGAGACTGCAACATTGTATTCACCTTACTTTTGGCTAAACTTTTTTTTAGCTCTTTGCACTCTTAAAATATTGTTTTGACAGGATTCTAATTCACACACTGTTGGTGAAATTTTCTCTACTTTAACTGTGACATTAATTTTTTTCTCTTAGCATATTATTGACATCCAAGACGGAGCTTACTTCAATCATGAGAGCAGGAAAACTACTACTTCTTGTTCGACGTAATGCACTCCTACATACCTTCTGCATGCTGTTGAAGGAAGAATGTGAGATGGCAGATAATGGAGGCAGATTCCCTTGACATTTATATTCACAACTTGGTTATTTTTAAGACAATAATAAGAAGATGGTCAGATTAATGCTGTGTTTGGTGAATTTTGAGAAAACAGCAATTGTGCTTTCATCTCAGAAATTTTCTCATATGAGGCCAACTTAATGTTTTGTCAGCCACAACACAACACTACAAGTCTCACATACTAATATTTGCATGTATTATTGCTGGTTCATCAGCAGAAGCTTCTCAAATCAGATGTTTGAAAACATTGTGATGCAATTCACTATCAAATATTGATTCGGAGCTGCTACTAGCCATGTTAAGTGTACCATTTAGTATCCCATGTGTGTATATTTCTTGCAATGTAGGTTTTTCCATTTATCTAGTTGCAGTAGTATGGACTTTCATAATCTGTTTAATTGAAGCATCCTAAAGGTAGAATCATCTGCTGGCAAGCAAATTGTACTGTCCAATTTATATTTATCTGTTACAGATGAATTTCGAACGGGAGATTACATATTCGCTGTGTCAACAGAAACCTTATGGTATTTCACTGCAACTGATGTATCAAATGTGACATTTTGAGGAGATTCATGATTTTCAGTGCTGAAAGTTGAATTCACTTCAGTGCTATCTGAAATTCTGATGGATGACGTATTACATGACCTCTCAGAAATATCTGGAATGTATATTTTATTTCTCCATGGCCGTGGTGTATTATAAAGGTCTTCTACTTTCCAAAGTTTTGAAAGTTGTTGCTCGAAACTAAAATCCTTACAAATAAAGTTTGTTGATTTTTATGTACATTTGATGATTTGAATCCTCTTGCCTCTAGCCAACCTAGTTTAATATTTTGCAGATATGGATAACCCTATGTGTGCTTTTGTTCAGGGAGAAGTTGTAAAAAGATCTCTGCTCCAAAAAGTAGATAAATTTTACCTGGTTGATTGAATGTTTCATCAGTGAATGGTATGTCATGTTGCTGTAATCAATCTTGGTAACTTCCTATGTGATTACTTGGGATGTTTTCAGAAATATGTGGTAGCACAGTACATTCCAAATCTGCCTAAGTGTCTGGTGTCATAGACATAATATGGACAGTGGTGCAATACTAGGCCTCTGTCCTGACATTGCTTAGTCCTTGGAATGATACATTGTTAGGAAATGTCTTCAGAGATTGTCTCTGAACTATTGATTCACTGGCAAAATGTGCATAGGAGCAAAAGTCCAATAATGCAAGACATATGAATGATCTTCTATTTTTATGATATTGTATTCTCACTGTAGAAGTGGTAAGTAGTATGCGAGTGTGTTATTTGACATTTAAGAGTGAGAGAAAGTCACCATTGTGATTTTTGTATTTTGTCTTACAACTTTTCTTCTCGGTAAATTTTTTGAACTTTTACCTAACTATGGAATTGAATAATTACTATAAAATGTAGATAGGAAGCCAGCGAAACATCGTGACCGTGCATCCGCGCAAAATATGTGTTGTCCTTAAGTATGTTATGTGTTCCTTTATGTGCAGTACAGCTCTGTAAGTACTTGTACACTCCTATCTACATTTTATAGTAATTAGTAGCCTAGCGGCCTTTTCCTGCCTTTACATATTTTCGTTGTTTACTTTACTATGGAATTGAATACATATTGATAGAATTGTAGACACCATAAAACTTTATTTTCTGTTACTGTTTTTACCTATAAAATTGCAGTTAAGAAAGTAATAATACCTATCTGTAACAACAGTAACGATAAAGAGATATTTACGGTGTCTAAAATTCTATCAGTATGTATTCTATTCCGTAGTTAGGTTAAAGTTCCAAAAATTTACCTGTGAGAAATGTTAGGACACAAAATACAAAAATTCAAGATGGTGACTATCACTCGCTCTTAAAGAACAATGCGATGTGTTTTTACTTCAATTATCACTGCCTTTGCTGTCTGATATTACTATACGTGTTAAATGTTGGTTGTACAGCACTGACACATGTAGCCCAATATGCCTTAGTATCTCTGTGTGATAATGTATTGTGCTTCGGTCCACATTTACAACATGCGCTTGATGTGCACTGTTTTGATATTGCCCTAGTTTCAAGCAATTTATGCAAAGTTCACGTGCTGCAAATATAAATTCAGTACGTCTTAATGCTATCATTTAAAAAAAACTGCTGTTAGCTGTGACAGAAACTTGTGTTACATTCTTCACTTGCTTGTTTCTTGTGAACTGTGTCTGTTGTTACTGTAACTGTACTGGCTTTGCTGAGTTCCATAGCCTGACACCCAATTTTAAGGAATTTGCATTGTTCTTGCAACTGTGAAATTTGATTGATTGGTGAGCTTATCTCTCATTCCTTGCAAACTTGTTCATCAAGCTGGTCTAAAACTAACTGTGACATAAAACTTCATGCAGTAGAGAATTTAACTCTAATGCTTCTAATGCCTTTAGATTGCATGTTAGTTGACTTAACAAACACCTTAAATCAGATGCTGAGTATCTCGTAACTGCTGGTAAAGACAATAGAAGCCTGACATGAGCAGCTACAATGAGTTTCGGGTTATTGTTTACCTTGCACAAAATGTCCCATGCAACATCAAAATTCTTATCTGTTATTGTCACTGCTTCAATTAATCTATAGGTTTCGCCTGAGACAGAAGACAACAAATAATGATGTTTCAGAACTTTGTCCAGAGAGTCGTTAAATGAATTACTAGACTTGTGAAGGTTTTTTGAAAATGTCTGAACTGTGTAACATTGCTGGTGAATGTAGGCAATTCATTGCTGGCAATTGTGTATGTCTATTACTACATGAATTAATTGGCAAATCTGAATTCATTTCTATGTATTGCTTAACAATTTTACCTAATGCCTCATAATATGTATTCTCGAATGTTTCTGTCTTCCTTATTTTGATCTGAACTGTCATCATCAATCAACTCCAATTGTGGTTTTGCTTAGTCATATTCATGCATTAACTGAGGTAAAGCATTTCACATACACTAAAACCTGGTGTATGCTTATTCACAAAATTCTGCATTGTTTTAATTTTCCATTACTGAACCTTCCTTTTTTAATTATCAAAGATTTATGTTTAAAATCCATTTCTATTGGATGAAACAGAACATAAATTCAGACTTTTTTTGTACTTCCTTCATTGGTTGATGATACTAGCTATCCTCAAGTAACAAAAATTAAACTTCTTTACCATACATCGTACATGTTTGGAGGACGAAATGTTTGATCTATTAACATGCAAATAATTCTTCATTTAATGTACGAATCCAAAGATGTTGGAAGGGTCCAGATGGAGCATGTCGCCAGGAATTGTAATCAAACAAACGCTTGACGTGGCTGGTATCAATATAGTCGACTAATTTAAAAATTGAGGCAATATTAGTTAGGAGGTGTGTAAACAGGGCTAAAATATAGTTTTCAACCTAAAACATCAGTTAAAGAGGATAATACGGTAAATTACCATATAAAATACCAGTCTGATGTGTACTTTTGAGGTTAAAGCAGTATGGCGGCTGGCAAATTTGGTGACTAACTCTCTGTTGAAGGAGTTATAATGACTTGTGGTATATTGGTTATGCATAGGTTAGCGGGACTGAAGAAGGTTAGATAGTGATGGATGAATGGTGTTGCGGTTGTAATGTAGGATGCTTTGAGTGAGAAGCAATTGTAATAAAGCTTAGTTGATAGGCCTAATGAGACTTTCTTTATTTTAGTGATCTCCTCACTTTAACTTAAA
>PNEQ01001283.1:9283-27315 GCA_003012365.1 Medauroidea extradentata
AATAATGAGTTTAAATAAATTATTTATGATTTAATGCCTGGTCTCGTTAATCCGCCCACGTGCTCACGAGACCCACAAACGCTGCTAAGAACCCTGAGATTGAGCTCCTCACGCCTACCCAGAGTGACGCCGAGGCCCTAACGTTTGTATAAGGTGATGATAATCTTGGGCAAAGGGGCCCTCCAATGTACCATTACACCTTGTCCCCAAAAAATGAGAAAATTGAGATTCCGAGTGTCTTCTCTCGAGCGAATAGCCCGACTCCCGTAGCATTTAACGGAAAAATAAAGCAAGTGATAGTTTAAATATAAATTTATATCAATAGTCAGACGTCTTATGATCAAAAGAACACCGCTAAACAATATATATGACCAATCTTTTTCCTAAAAAAAATGAGAAAATCGAGATTACGAGTGTATTCTCTTTAGCGAATAGACAGACTTCCGTAGCATTTAACGGAAAAATAACGCAAGTGATAGTTTAAATATAAATTTATATCTATAGGTAGACGTCTTACGATCAAAAGAACACCGCTAAACAATAGATATGATCGACCTTTGTTCTAAAAAAAAAGAGAAAACCGAGCTGTTGAGTGCCTTCTCACGAGCGACTAGCCCGATTTGCGTAGTGTTTAATAGAAAAAAAAGTAGGCATTCCTTACTAATAAAATGCCCTTGTAAATTATTCACCAAAGAAAGAAGGAATAAGCAGATGTATTTATTCATTGCGCAGTTTTATATAACTTAACGTAAAAACATTCCCTGGACGTTGTTGATGAATTGTACGAGAACGTAGATACTAGCATAGTAGCGTGCAGAGTGGACAGATAGCGCAACTGTACGAACGTTCACTAGATGGCAGATAGATAGCGGCACCGTAGCATATACCGACGTTGTTCCAAAAACTCCATTGTGTGACGTTCTTACCTAAAATCGTCGAGAATTACATGTATAAGTGATTGAAAATAATCACTTTCACAGTCAGTACATGCGGTAAATATAAATTAGGAGTTCCGGGAATACGTAATACACGAACGTCTATTTATTTTCCAAGTTCGACATACCCGGAGACAAATGTTTCTACACTTGGATCATAGGTAGCGCTATTATCGTGCTCATTTGTGAAACGCACGTTTTACGACACGCAGTAACGCATTGTTTAAGCAAATTATGCGCCAAGTTAATTGTTTTAATTATGTATGGTGTTAACGCAATAAAGAAAAATATCACGCTATTATTTATAGGGTTCGTGTGAAAAAGTAAACTCATTCGGCGCGAGGCGAGAGAGATATAAGACGTGAAACAGCCTAGAAGGAGGCTGTACTATAGTAAAATAAGCAATATGTGCATGCGCTGGAACTTTGCGTCTATAGTACGACCTCACTATAGATCCTAATACGTCGTAGTTGGAGACAGGCCGGCCGGCTTGGCATAGGCACCGCCGCCGCGCGGTTTTCAAACTGTCACTGCCACATTTTTTAACGGATTTTCACTATTTTTGTTTTATTTTTAATATTGTGACTTACCAAGTAATAACTGCAACTCTACCATTCATATTTTAATGCAGTGAATTAGATACAGTATGTTTTATTCATTGTCAACGTAATTCCTTACAATTTTTTTTTGTCATATAATTTTGTTATTTTTTGAGGGTTCCTGAGATTGTATTCGTAGAATCGCTACCTTCGTTAAATCCAGGGTTCGTAAAATCAGGGGTCTAGTGTAGTTATTGTAACTGAGTATAGTGTCTGCTTGAGGGAAAATTTAAAGAGGGTCACAAAATAATACCGTAAATTTGACAACAATTATGTTAGCTGTTTTATTAATTTGAAACATTATTCGCTAATATTGAACACTTTACGGTCCTTTTTTTTCCAAACAGACGTGCGTAGTATAATAATCCCCTGAGATACGAAACCTGCAACTTATGAAAATTTGTACAGTAGTTATTAAAATATCCTGAAAAAAATTGGCGCACAAATGCTCTACGTGGTCGCCGAGACAGCAGTACGTGTGTGTCTATATTTATGTGCAGTCAAGCCCCGCAACTACAACATCGGCTACTACGACAACAATGCAAATACAACAAAATTCTCAATCCCCGCTAAAAAAAAATTAAAATTTTAATAATTTGAAAGGAATAAAATTGAAGAAGTTAACATATTGCGAGCAGGAAAGATTATTTAAAATGCTGTATGTTCATTAGAATTCAGCAATTATTTGAGGCCCGGATTTTTCGCAAATGCTAAGTAACGGCGATAAAATGTGAACGTCTCCTAGAAAATGATAAATTCTCCTGGCAAGTGCCTAGATCTTCAGTGGCGTGGCCGGGCACATCAGCCTACTGCTCTGTCACGTGGGCCTAGATCCTGTGTATGGTTGACAAGAAGAGGCTTGCCCGGATGCTCACACAAAGGAGTACAATAAGAATACATGTATCTCTCTCCTCCGCCCTTAACCACCTTGTAAATAAACACAACCAGCTTGCAATGCCAGGCGCTCCCAAAAAGCTTCCATTTAGCTTAGATGATGACACTGCTATTTGGAACAAGAACTGCGTGTTCTGACTGAATAACGGCGGACATATGCTGTTTCTTCACTAAGAATAATTGCCGCCGGCTGTGCTATACCTGAGTCACGCACACCACGCATACAGTAGAAATGCTTCTGGGAGATACAATAGCGCTGTCTCTTTCCCTCATGCACGCACCCACACAACTACTCGTGCTTGCTACAGCTCATAGTTTACTGCCTAGGCCTTGAGCTTTTTGAGATAAGCAGCAAGGATGGCGAATGAGAAGACGCATTGGCATTACTGTTTCCCGTGTCACACATTTGCTGTTCTGACAATGGCGGGAAAGGCCGCTAGGCTACTAATTACAATTAAAACAGAAAGAATTGTGCACAAGTACTCACAGGATGGTACTCGCAGATAGAAACACACACACATAAGACGAACACATTTTTCCACGAACGCGTGGTCACAACGTTTAGCAAACTACATCTGCTTCATCATGTGAGTGGAGGCACTGCTTGACTGTACTTGTATGTACATGTATATATATGTATGTATATATGTACCATTGGACCCTCACAGCTCACATCTGTCTCACTTATGTTTTTATGGTCCCAACAAATTGCCTCTATGTGCAATGTTAAAAAAAAAATCACATGTGTCATTCTTAAAAGTCATTAATTCTACATCGAATTTGAATAATGTCAAAAATATTTTTTATTACATTTGATATTTACGTACTTCACTCGTTTACATTTCTAGTTAACAATAGGTGTAATAAAAAATATAATCTATCATATCCTCATAACACATTCCCTAACGTCACAAATGTTGATGGACATAGTGGTTTTGGTTTGTATCGATGGCTAATTTCAACGTTGTTGTTTTAAATATATTAAGTTGTCATTCATCTGGTTTCAAGAAACAGTGTACGAATGGTAACTGTATTATAAACACAAACATTGCATTGCGTTTTCCTTGGATGAACACACTAGGTTATCACGAGATGAGTGAATATCCATGTCAAATGAAATGCTTTCATCTAGAAAGTGAACCAGGCTAGTTACTGGCTAGCATTTGACATTAACTTGATTAATTAGCAGGGATCGGGAAAATCTGGTGTTACATGATTGAAAGAACTAGGCTAACTACAACAGGTTTATTTTTTCAATTCCCGCTTTGTTTGGGAGCATTTTTTTTAAATTCGCAGATTTTAAATTTTAAGCACTAGAAATGTGTTTTTGAAATTATTGCTGTAAAATTTGTGGCCTATAAAATCTGTCAGTACAACTAAAGAATACCTGTTAATTATAATAAACGAGGTAGACAAATGTCTCGGCGAGAAGTGTTTTGGATTGCTACTTTCAACACTATTTAAGCAAATGGCAAACTAGATTTCTTGAGTAGAAACTATATCCACCACACACATTTAAAGTGCA
This sequence comes from Medauroidea extradentata, assembly GCA_003012365.1. Classification (NCBI taxonomy): domain Eukaryota; kingdom Metazoa; phylum Arthropoda; class Insecta; order Phasmatodea; family Phasmatidae; genus Medauroidea; species Medauroidea extradentata. Next base: position 13,237 of record PNEQ01001283.1, read on the forward strand.
AATTTTCATGTACATAAATAATTTTATTGAAGTTACTTTTCAGTGTTTTGTTGAGAAGTGATGGATTTGTTTCCTGCTTGTTTTGCTTTCCTGCATATATTGTTTTTCTCATTGGTCCCTTGAAAAATGAAGGATTGAGGTTTTTACTGTACATCCTTTATTTATAAACAGTACAAGTTTTAAATATTTTGTTTTTTGCAAAATTCCTCCGGTACGTAATCTACAATTCAACTTACGAATATCTGCCTTCAGTACGTAACCCTTTCGTAACTTGGGGATTACTGTGGGTGTGTGTATGCATGTGTGTGTCTCTCTCTCTGTGTGCGCCTCTGTGTGTCTCTGTGTGTGTCATACGGTGCACAGTGCACCATGTGTGATGATGTGCTCGTGCACATGTGTTCATAAATATGTAAATACGTATATGTTCCTATATAATTATAATATAATTTCTTGTGACAGTGACACTTTAGCATATACACAATAAATCAAAGTTTCAGTTTTGTGTCTGCTTTTATAATGGTTACCAATTTGAGTAGTGTAAGAAACATGTTTGTAATGGCTAAAGGTTTAAAATGCATATTTTGTAAACTTACGTGTCATCTATATTTATGTATGCAGTACATTAGAGTCCCTTTATAACGAGGTGTTATAGTTCCTGATTCGGTCCTTGCTATAGCAGTTTTCTTGCTATTACTAAATTGAGCCATTTTTAATGCTCAAAACCCAAAAATTGCAAAAAGAAATTGCATTAAAATTATGTTGAAACCTTTTTAATGGGGAAAAAACTTATTATTTTAATTAATATACATTTACAATAATATCCAAAAAGTACGTTGATCCCATCAAAATGAACTGAAAACCTGACAGCGCATCTTGGCTGCCGCAGCATTGTCTTACAGTCGGTCACTTGCTCGACGCAGCTTCTCGTGGAACGACTGCAACTGCAGTTCCATCGCTTACACATACCAAACCGAATAATATAGCTAGTTGCTTAACAGATATTTCCACACCCAACTTCTGTGTGGCCCACAACATGTCAAGCCTCTTTTATTAACTAGTTTGCTTTCTAACCAGTGCACTGTTTTGAAATGGCACTGTTAAAAACAGCCATTTTATTTACAGCAGAGAGTGTGTAGGGCCTACCAATGCTGAATTTTTAACAGGAACATTCATAATTATGATGTGTGGGATTTTTTACGTACGCGTGAATAACAGAAGACTGAGGTGAGTACAGAGCCACAAGTCTACACGCGAGCCAAGATAGCAGTCATGAGCATGGGCGGGGCAGCCAGAAACCCAGCAACATCCTGGCAATCTGCGTGTCATCTCGTCTGCAGACTACCCCCCTTCCCCTCAACTGTCTAGCAGCAGTGACTTTATCCCTCCCTCTGCCATATGCACAGTCTTACTCAAGGACAAGCGCACTGTTACGTTCTTCGTCTGGAACTTAAGTTTAGGAGTCTGTGTCACTGCTGTTGGACTGGAACTAAAGTTCGCACAGCAGCTGGTAGACACAATGGCATTTCACCTGGGCCTGGCAATAAAAAATTTTCTGCTCCCGCTTATGCTCAGTGTACGATTAGCATGAAAATAAAGTGATTACAACTAATGTTGTATATTTAGTACTCTTTATTTACTACTGCATTATCATTTTACAAGTACAGTAGGTTCTTTTCGCTCGGCCGAAGTAATGGAGTAATGACAAGACAGAAAAATGCTCTCTGCACTTTCCATCAGCCGAGATTATCAAAGGAAGTAAACAAGCACCATTGAATAATTGTTATAAAAGGTCATAAATGATGTAGATTACTCTCTTTGAGATATTGTTTAATTTGATTAGAGAAATGTTGAAGTGTGCGCATGTTCACCAACTGAACTGAACTTCTATTTAGCTTTGTGTACACAGTAAAAAGTGTGCATCACCTTTTGCTGTGATAGACACCGGGGCCTGGTGCTTCCTTTCTTTTCTTCAACTATTTCTGCTGTTCTCGAGCCTACTACACGTCCACATTTATCACCAGTAATTACTGTCATCAGTGACGCGTTATCTCAGGACACAGCATTTTGCCTCCTTTCCCTGTCCAAAAATGTTCCATTGTTTCTGTGCCGAGTGTTCGCACGGGTGGCAAAAGCATCTGTCGGGTGGCAAATGATCTCGTACTTGGTAGCAAGAACCATTCTTCCTTTTCTGCTCATCTCGTAAAAAATCTTGTCAAAAATAAGTGTTCGTAAGGCTATGTAGGTCGTTAGTAATTGTCGTAATCCGAAGGAATAATCCAGAGTTGTAATAAAAACTTGTAAATTAAAATTGTAGTTAAGAATTGTAATCTGTATCAATAAAACAAAGCAGATACGTAATACAAGTCAAAGTTGAAAGCACTGTGACAGCGATTAACTGGATAAATAGGGAATCTTGTCACATGTAAAAGGGCACTATTTTATCCTGAGAGAATCGTGGTTGGAATGGTTGGAGGGTTGAGTTTTTAAGCCGGAAGAACGTATCGGTGCTGTCCCAGCAGCCAAAGGATTAACGGTAGAAGGAAAGAGGGAGAAGGGGGTCAGCAGGGTGTGGTCTAGCTACCGCAGATAACAAATGTACGCTTCATACTGTCACGAAACTCGCCGCAAGGCTGCTTCACATGATGTCGCCAAACTTATTTCTTTTGATAAAATCTCAATTTTTAATAGAAACATTTTGTGATTTTTTTGTTCCTCCAAAAATTCTCGTTATGGGATTCTACTATACAGTATTTACAAATTCTCAAGATTCAGTACTGCAACCGTACATAGGTATGTATGCTACGTCTTAATAACTCGTACTGAAAGCTGCATCAGGGTACTTGAAAAGTAGCGCAAACCGCAGATTTTCTCTGGTGTCTTATTGTATAAATGCCTAAATCTCGCTGGTACACAGGTCTTGTATTGTAACACTGCCATACTTTCCTTATTTTTGAGACTCCCAGAGCAAATATAGATGTCACAAGTATTTGCTAGCTTGTGTATGTAAATTATCTTTTTAAGGTTATGTGTCCACTATAAGCCCCTCCACCCTCGTCTCTGTGCAATCAGTTGTAGCAACACAGCCTACCTTATCAAAAAATAATTGTCTTCTGTTGAACCAAAAAAAATAGAATGTGTGTCATACTTGTCTCAATTTGTCTTCATTTGTCTTCAGAGGGTAATAACAGCTCTGAGTAGATGGATTGTTCAAACTTTCAAATGATGAAACACAAGCCCAAAAAATGTTTCAGGATTAGGTTAAGTTTCACAGTTTTACACCATTTATTTGTCCAACACAAGTGCCTTGCAGCACTGTAAAAATTTGGCGCTTAAACTCCATAAAAAGTATGCCGTCACAAAAACATGCTGCAGAAAACTTAGGAAGGAGGAGTGCCTCAGTAATTGTGCACTTTACTGGCTTTGTACGCGTGAAAAAATAATTGAATGAATAATGACAAATCTAAAAAAAATTAAAAGGGGAGAGCACTGGTAGTGCCAGTGTACTTGAAATTTGTCATTCTTTAACATATTTTTGATATTAAGTAGGGCCACAACCTTGCTATTCATATGTCCATTACAGTTTCACATTATTTTCTCAAGGAACGAAATTCCTTCACCAACCTAACAGTTTATGCTTGTCTCATACCTTACCTCAGTCTAAGATGCCTTATCTCCGCCTATCTCATGTGTCCGCTCTGCCGTTCTCATGTCCACTTAACAAAAAATTATTGACTGGCCTCTTAACTTTGCCAAAGAGCTATAAATACACTCACATATATATTTATTTTATATTTGTGTGTGTGTGCACATATGTGTGTGTGTGCATGCATGTGCAGGCACGCATGTGTATACACGTGCATGTGTATTTACTAAAGCTGATATATATGAAATTTAAATTATTGTAAAATTTAAATTGTGTTTTTTCTCGCAAACCGACATTTTTACTTTATACAACTGTTTAAAATGTTGGCATACAAAACAGCATCTCTCCCTCCAACTTCATACTTAATCCTAGTGATTTAATTAACAAGTGCCCACAGACAAAAAATAATAATCTGCCTATCCTACATTACTACAAAATTTAGTCCATAAATAATTTATGTAAAGTTATTACTATATGTGCTTTTGCTTGAATAACCTGTACAAATAATCTACCATAGGGCAGTAAAATCAAACAAGTTTTCTTATGTTTGGAAATTATCTTCCTTCTAAAATTTGCTTACTGTGTAACACATGAGGTTCTAGTAGTTTTCAAAAAACTATTAATTATATTTATGTGCAATAATTTCTTTTACAGATTGACTCGGGAGAAGATGCTCAGGAGGAGTTTGGATGGAAACTTGTACATGGAGATGTGTTTAGGCCTCCCCGTAAGGGAATGTTACTGGCTGTATTTCTGGGCTCTGGAACCCAAGTGTTATGTATGACTCTTGTAACTTTGGGTAAGTTTGTGAACTTTATAGATATAAAAATGAATATAATGTTCTGGTCTACTGTTAATTTTAAGAAATCATCTTAGGTAATGAATATTAAAAACTCATATCGTGTGATGGATTCCATACTCCATAAAAATCACTTATTTTGTTTAGTTATCTGATGCTGCTGTTGTACATGACATGTATGTAAATCTTTCAAGAATATTGGTAATGAATAACTTCTGACTCACCTGAAACTACAGTGCATACATAACCTTTCATTATCTAGCGCTTGGTTACTACGTTGTGACTTGAGCACTGCTTGTTTTGTGAAGAAAAGACATTAAATTTTAAATGTGAGAGTGAACACTTCTGAATAATTTTTGAAGTGAATCAGTTGTCTTTAATAACTGGTGAAATATAAAAATTTATGTGGTTAAATAACTGTTTTAATACAGTGTTTACAAATGTACCACCAGGCCCACTTTTCTCAAAAACAAAATTGAGAATTCTGTTTGTGGGTCGTACATGGAAATTGAGGTTATTTTTAATAAGTAGGGTCTGTAAAAGTTGGGTTTATTGTACATCAAATACTGCTGGAAGGGTTTATATCAAAGTGAAGGAAGATTGTTGGCAGTAAATATGCAACGCCAGCATTACCTTCAGTCATGGCAACAGCCGTGGTGGTGCGCTCGTGGCTGCGGGCGCGCTGGGACACACTGAGCTTGTGGCGCGCCAGGTAGTGCCGAGCGGTGACAAGCAAGCCTGCACCTAGATCCTTGGTCTCACTTGTATGGTCTGACAAGCGAGCATCTGGGCACTCGCAGCACGGCGAGTGGCAGCGCAGAGAACTAAGACAGATAGTGATTCATTGCTCTGCCAGAAAGAGCCACAGTACAGCGCACTCTCCAAGTACTGACAACTGCAGAGAGAGTGTAGTACATGCTGCCGCCGCTTCGGAGCATATCGCGTGCCATGCAGTGCAGCGCGCCTGCCGGCTTTGAGCTTCTTCGTCGCTATTTCCAACGATGTTGTGCACTGTTAAAATTTTTGTGGTGTAATTTAATTCTTTAAACGTCGGCCACTAATTTATTTCACATAATATTAAATACTCTTTAATTAATGTTTAAAAAAAAAAGCTGTTAAATTGGAACTGTTAAGTAAAAAAAAAATTTCGTTGGAGGATGTTGAAAATGTGGAGTGCGGGTCTTACATGGGGGCGGGTGGTACATAGGTAAATATGGTATCTTGATTGGAAGTACATAACTTGTTACTTTTTGTCACGCTCTACTGCAGTACAAAGCTGCAAGATAGCAATGCTGCAAGATAGCAATGCTGCAACATAAGTAGCATCCCTGAACCATCTTGCACTTGTACCTTGTATGCCTGCAGGTACCGTATTTCACCCTATAATAGTCACATATTTTTTGCCAAATTTAATGCAAAAAATCGTAGGTGCAACCATTACTGGAGGAAAATTCCAGTGGTAAAATTTTTTTAAACTAAATTTTTTCGTCACTGACCCTATTTATATTAAAGTCAGTCAGTAATTTTGACGGAAATATTTACGTATGAATTCTGAAACATTACATTTATACATGAAACATTACATTTATACAAGTTACTGTACCTTGGAGTTTTTGTTGTTTTTGTTTGGCAACCTAATTTTGTGCATAATTAAATACTATATGTACATTTGATGGTAATACATTTCATGGTCAACAGTTTTTACCGGTACTTAAGTAATAAATGTTGTAAATAAAAATTTACCAGTTAATAGGTACTTTTGGTTATTAGAAAACAGATCAATAAGGAAGTTTTCCAAGTTCTGCTTCACTTGAAGTTTTTGTTTTCGACTTCGAGTCGTAATGGTTTTTTTTTCTGACTGACATTTAAAAATATTTGGAAGTAGAAAGCGATATTCAATAACAACGGAACAATTTTGTTGCATTTCTGATACTGTTCGTTGCAGTGTTTACAAACTTCATTTTTATTTTGCAACATCAGATATGCTACGTTCAGTTGGGAAAGTCCACACGCGAGACAAACACACAAGATGGCGGACTGTTAAAACTTTAAAACTAGTAGCGCTACAGTGTTCCTCTTTCATTCCAGCGGTCCTCTTTCATTCCAGCGGAATATTATGGTACTACAGTAACTATAATAGTTTCTTGTGGAACCATTTTGTTCTGATAGTGTTATACTTTGTACTTGAACGTAGTTGACATCTCTGGCGCAGAAACGTAAACAAAACGTTGCAGTGCGACGATTATTTGATGAAAGCATTTTTACCATTTCTGTCATCTTAAAAGTTAGATGTGACAATTACGCGATGAAATACGGTACCCATAACAGTCGGAAATCATAATAAATTACACATGTGGATTCAAGGTGAGAGGCACTGAGACAAGTAGGTATGTTTTCTAGTTAAATCTGTCATTTATATTTTGTACAGTTTGGATGTGTGTATGTGTCAAACACAATACATATTATTGAAATTGTACATTTTGATAGGAGTTCAGTTCTTGGTTGTAGTAAACTCTTGCACAACACTTGTGCATAGAACAGTAATGAAGTTACCTACCTGTCTCATCAAAGCATACAGTGTTGAATTTTTCATAGTGTCATTGTTTACTTCTCGGACTTCAAGGTAACTGCTACACACTAAAGCACTTTGTTTTATAACCTTTGTATTATTTATGTGTAATTTTGTTTGTTTTTTTTTTTTTTTTTTTTTTTTTTTTTTTTTTTTTTTTTTTTTTTTTTTTTTTTTTTTTTTTTTTTTTTTTTTTTTTTTTTTTTTGTATTGATAGATGTTTTCTTTTTGTCTTTTGCAGCATTTGCTTGTTTGGGCTTCTTGTCACCTGCTAACCGAGGTGCTCTGATGACGTGTGCCATGGTGTTGTTTGTCTGTCTTGGAACACCAGCTGGCTATGTTTCTGCACGTATTTACAAAAGTTTTGGAGGGGAAAAGTGGAAGTCAAATGTGCTCCTCACATCAATGCTTTGCCCAGGGTATGTTTTGTTGACAGTGTTTTATGTATGTATTGTGTAGGTAACATTGTTTGTACACAATTTGTACCTCCCAATTTGTGTATCTCATTATTTATACTACCAGGAACAGAAAAAATATCATCAGGTACATCAGTGTACATAATTCAGTAAAATATTTATCTTTCCAGCAATTTTGTTCTGGTTGCACATTTTGAGAGTGTGTGTGAGATAGTGTGAGTTTGTTGATGCAGTTTGTGTTATATATAAAATACACTGTTTAGTTTTTCCTGTTCATCATTTACAAAATTTTTTTATGATGACAAAATGTGAATGTACAAATTTAAGAAGGGATCTTAGAATTTGAAACGTTTGGATTTCCTAGTAATTTTCAGAATTTTGCAGAGGAAACCGTGGGTTGCTACAGTAATGCGAGTCATAAATCTCGAGACCTAGCTGACAACATTCTACAGCCTGAGTACTCTTATTTTAGTATTCTTATATTAGTGATGATGTTTAAATGTTTAATGTGACTTTCTGTGTGTCGGTGACTAAGGTGAGTTGAGAAGGGATTAATTTGTAAGATAATTTCTATTTGCATGAGATACCTTTTCTTACCACAATGTAGATGCTTGTAGGTTCGTCATTAAAACATAGGCACCACATCTCAATTGATAGAGCAGTTTATTGAAGAAAATGAAAATAAATAAAAAATTTCTAATTCTAAAAATCTCTCACCCTAGGTCAATCACATAGTTTAGACACAATTTACTATAAAGTAGAAAATATATTAAGTTTGGTTAAAGTTGATTCTAGGTTGTATTAAAATTCCTCGGCTAGGGATAAAATTTAAATTTAAGTTCAAGTATGTATGTTTGCTCAGTCGGTTTACACGATATTCTGACACAGGACCTCTGGGTTTGAGCTTGTTGACAAAAATTAGGCACACCAAACTCATTTAAAATTAGTAGACGAAAATTTTTATGAAATAAATTTTGATTTGAATATCCAAGTCAATATTGGAATGGTCGGCCTTGTACACAAGATGGGTAAGCGTGGGGACGCTACAAGCATACATATTCAACATGGCTATCCTTACAATGTAGGCTGAAGGTCTCGTCTTCATGACACTTCAAAAATTAGCCTAATTATATTACTGATGATGGGCCTCTTCTCAAAATGGCCTAAAACTGACGGACATACTGTCCTCTAACTATTGAGTTCCCAAGCCTAACCTTAGGTTAACGGAAGAAATGAAAATGTTCCATTTTCTCCTGGGCCGCATGCTTCACCTAGCAAAATTCAGGGAACTCTTTCTGCTCCATAGAAAAAATAAGGTGTTACTAGATTGGTATCTCCTATGTTAACATCTTTGACCAAGTACACCTAGCGATTGTGGCGCCTTGCGACTGGTCATGAACTAATGGCAGCCAAAGATTATATACCTACAGAAAGATGAGCAACTCGATGATTTTTTTCGTGCTAGTAGTTGCACCTAGTGCTCCCAGTGGCCACTCGTGGAACTAACGAAAAAAAACTACGCGATGCTAGCGCTCCACATGGCGTCTCCATAAACTAATGGCGGAAATTTTAAATTTATTAATTTTCCATGAAAAAACAAAGCTATGTTTAAAAATGCACATTTTAATGCCATGGGTCTATTTATATGCTATTTGATAGGTTTTAATTTTTAAATCTTGATACTGAGTACATATCATAAAACTGTTACATAGAAATGTTGGAAATTTTTTTTACTAAAATACCTTTTTTTAACATAAGTTTGAATGATTCTGGCAAGCTATTGACATTAAGAAAATAATATTTAGCCAAATCTATTGAAACTTATACACTCAAAAAACTGGCCAACATAGTACAAACAATTTTCAACATTTTCTAACAGATTTGTAGCAGCTCCAATGCAGGATTTAAAAAATTAAACTCTTTAAAACAGCATAAATAGGAACCCATAGTCGTAAGTAAATTGCTGCTGAAATTCATATTGTAGATACTGTTATACATATCAAGGGAAAATCAAATAATTCTGGGTATTTACATTAACATACAGCACATGTTTCATGATACAGGTAAAAAAAATACTGTATAATACTACTGATGAAAATGAATTCCCTTTATTTCACATTCTTACAAATCTCTCCTAGAAAAATACATTCATTGCAAAAGCAAACGAAGAACATAAGTTTCAATTACTTGGTAGAAATATTCTATATAAAATATTTTGAAACTAACCGAAACATTTATATCACAAATGAAAAATATTTAGAAAACAAATATGAATAATTCTTAAAAAAAAAATAGGTGTGTGTGTATATATGTGTATTTATATATATATATGTATGTATCTATATAAATATATATATATATATATATATATATATATATATATATATATATATATATATATATATATATATATATATATATATAGAGAGAGAGAGAGAGAGAGAGAGAGAGTTGTTAAAATTATGTTAAGAATTATTACTACACAATATTTCATACAGTAGTACATTTCCCTTCACTTGCTCCAATAAACTAGGTATTGTACTTTAAACTCTTAATTCTCATCTTACATCTAAACATTGGCCTCTATAAAGAAGCCACATACAAATAACAATATTTCATATAAATCACACATTCATTAAAGTGGTAGTTCTTGACATCTGAGACATGCTACATAAAAATATAGTATTCAATTGCAGTACCTTGGCTGGCATACATTAGTTAGCTTGGTAAAACATTGAACAGTAACGCATGAAACTATTGGTTAATAAATGTCATATGCTTATGTTTACATCCACGCAGTAATGTTAAGATAACGCAGTAATTTACTGCTATAAGATTATTGTAATAACGTTTATACAAGTACTTATTGAATCAGTACTTACAGGTTGGAGAACACAAAAAACAGATGGAAAACACATTTTTAGCGCGATTGTGACGTTTTGCTGGCTAGGCCAGCTTCCTCGGGCTGCGAGTGATTGCACACTGCACCATGGTAGATGGTAAGCGATGGTTGGTAATTAGCACACCTAGCGGCCGAGGGATGAACTCGGGTGTGGTGGGAAATTTTAAAGTTATTGTATGTTAAGGACTGATGGTTGTATGGATTTTGTGATATACTGATTAGCTAGTTCCCAGTGCCTACACTATTGTCTGAAGTTTTAAAGGTTCTCAACATTCCGGTGTTGTTTGTAACAGGCATCAAAAGAGAGTTTGTGGGAGACCGCATGTGCAGCAACTGGTTTATCTTGCAGGTTTAGGCTGGAACTGGCTATTACTTGTTTTTACTGACCCTGTGGCCAATCATCCTCCGTCTTAGTGTATTTGCGGTGATTCCGATGTATTCAGCATCCCACCGTGCACTGTAGTTTGGTAGATATGTTTTTGTCCCCAGACGTAATTGACTTGTATTTGGTCAAAAAATCGCATTTACCAACTAGAGTGCACACGGTGCGATGAAGACTAAATTGGCCTCACTTCAAACATATTAAGACAGAGGGAACAGGGTTAATACCAAACAAGTAATAACCAGTTCCAGCGTAAACCTTTAATATAAACCAGCTGCTGCATGTACAGCCTCTCACAAACACTCTATTCAACATCATAGTGAAGAAATGAGGCACTGGTATTAGCCCATCAGTGTATCACAAAATCCAGACAACCACCAGGCTTTAAAATACAATAATTTTAAAATTTCCCACAACACCCTAGTTCGTCCCTCGGACACTAATTCACTCTCTTTCCAATACACGTTAACAGCCACTGTCCTTGTTTCAGCGTGTTATTAGGTCATGTGCTGGAAATGCAAACCAAGCCAGCTGAAGTTTGCTCAAAAACTTTTAAAAGAAAACAATGTTCAAAGAGTGTTATCTCAAGGAAAAATATTGTTTAAAAACATGTAGACAGAGATTTACAAGTACTTACAGAATCAGTACTTGCAGGACAACAGTCATCCTCAACATGACAGACTACATCACAGAAGCCGAGGAACAACTAACTGACCCACCTATCGACTCCTCCAAGTAGACCCTACCTCCACATTCTGCAAACAGATAGGGTCTAAACCAATTCCTAACCACCTCAAGGCCTCTCAGTCAAACCCGTCAAACTGCTGACTCCAGGAACACCAGCCACACCTGCCCTATACCTACTTCCAAAGACCCACTTTTGAATTTTTTTCCGTAGATAAATATACAGAATAACGTACTAGTAGAAATATTTATTTCTACAAACATACTGCAAACATTATCATGCACCAGCTATATAAGGTTCTTAACCCATATACTGACTGTAATGTTCTGTACTGAAAGTTTAATAAATAAGATACAGGCTCTCTATAGTCAGCAGTTTTCATCATCCCATACCTTAATACCAGCATTACACCTGCAAAAGTTAGTTATGCCTCTTGTGTCAAGCTATATGTTGTGCCCAGTAAATGATTTCGGGACTACATTATCTTTATAAATGCACTGGTCGTATTATTTATTTACTTCTGTGTGATATTATTTAACAATTTTGCATGAAAAATACAACATTCAAAAAGAAGCAATATTGGTAGGTAGGGGTTTTATATAGTGTTAAGTTTGACAAATTAAGGAAGGTCCAAAAGTACGTAACTGGCTGTTCTAAAAGAACCATTTTCGACATTATAAAAAAAATTTCAAAATTGCATCTTAACTACACCTGCTGCAGTTTAACTGAATAGGATAGGCGAAGAAACAGAATTTAGGAAAATAAATTTAATGCCAAGATCTGACATTTCTACTAATTTGTATATAATTATTTTAAAAGCGTAAATTATAGGATATATCACAAAAATGTCTTACAATTATCTTAAAAACAGGTTTTACTGTGCCAATTTTTTTTTTTAATTAATATTTAATGATTTCAGGTAGTTAACTGACAAAAATTTCCTTTAAAATGGCTTCAAGTATAAGTTCTTTGTTTTGAAAAAATTTTAATGTGTCTTTAAAAAATTTAAGATAATTCAGGAAGACGTATCTGTAACATGTGCTCTTGTTAGGCATAAAAAATAGTAACACGAAAAGTAGTAGAAATGAGTGATTGTAGTCTTACGATAAAATTACAGCAATTTTATATATTCTTTTGCTTGCTAGTACATCTTTCACTTGAAATGAAATTTTAGCAAAAGTTCATAGTGAGAGGAAAAAATCCATATCCTATACAATATTGGTTTGGCATCATCCATTATCATGACCATTACACCAAGTACATTATTGTCGTAAGACATGCTACTTCTACGGAAGAATTCCCATTCTTGGTGAGCATTGGCAAGAGTTATTAAAATGCAAGGGATACTTATTTCTAAAGTGGCTATTACTATTATTCTAATGAAACTGTATCAGTGATTGATTACTTCTTATTGTAACGTAGTGGCGTGCCTGTATCATCCTGGTCAGGGCACAAAAAAATGTAGTGATATGGCAACAATCCTGGTCACTGCACCAGAAATGTAATGTTGTGGATGATTTGCGACCCTTGCTTAATCACATCATGGTCACGGCATTAAAGAATGTAATGCGCCGCCACTTAAGGTCTCCATGCTTGCCATGACCGCCTCCCAAACGCTGCAGACAGTACACCACCACTCTGCACATATTAACAGCTCAAAAGCCCAAAGCAGAATGGCTGACAAACACAGTCACGCTCCCTTCACCACTACAGCGCCCCTGGCGGCCAACCAACGATCTAAGGAAAAAACGTTACCAAACTAAAACTAATATAAATATAATGACAAATTTCAACCTTTATACACATAAACCACAACTTAAATAAAAATATTGCCTTATAAAACATAAATAAACTTTAAATTACAAAATAAAGTCTAATGTTTTTAAATGGCATGTCTTTTGATTGGCCAACGCCGGCACGCCAAAAAATTAATTACGTGTTAAAGTGTATAATTATGCTGTTTCCAAAGTGAGATATGGGCAGGCAAAAAAAATCAAACACACTGTTGCGGAATGTCTGTCCTGACGATTCCCTCATACCCAGCTATGATCAGCTGTTATGGATTAAAAACAAAATCCACACCCCTAAAATAACATTAAACAGTAAAATAATTTTACTGCGCCCATAATCACATGGCTCCTTAACCCAAAACATGTAAACTGACAATGAACAAACAGACTGGACACAATTATTTCCCTAAAAAATAAAATATCTACAAACAATACTACAGTTACACAAAATGTTGTCAATGATCTCTTGACATCTTGCCAATAATCTTTAATTTTAACTTTACCTGTGCACCATTTCTGCAATCCCTCATTTCACTGTCAGTCTCACCACACTCAGTTCCTTCACCTTCCTCTCGTCAACACTCTTACAATCACTTTCGGGTCATTCCATGGAAAATCACCCAATTTCAATTATTTTGGTTGCTGACCCATTTTGAAAAAATTTGAAATTTTGTCACACATAATGTACATATTCCAACAGTTCAAATCCAAAGTTATTGATTTTTATCTGCCCTCATTTTGATTTTACAGAACAAAATGGCCGGTACCGTGTACCAAAATTTACATTTTCAAGGGTTTTTGTATTGTTTAATATCTTGATATCCATAAAAGATACAAAGTCATGTGTTATCTCATTGCAAAGAGGAGACTGAGGGCTATTAATAATGCTAGTA
>PNEQ01001284.1:7347-22913 GCA_003012365.1 Medauroidea extradentata
ATATATATATATATATATATATATATATATATATATATATATATATATATATATATATATATATATATATATATATATATATATATACATAAACTTCAACAAGTATATTACATGTTAAAGCTTGAGTATATGAAAGTAACTGCATAAATGTCAAGGAAAGAAAAAAAATACAAACTTCAAGGATGAGGTATATGTATAAACAAATCTTTAAGAAGTCTAGCACATGTAAATATATAACAGTCAAAATATGATAAAAAAGCTTAAAATTCCTACACAAGTTCAAAATAATTACAAGCCTTACATATAATGAAAGAAAAGTACAAGGTTGAAGAAAGCTTGGAGGTAAGAAAAGTCATGTTACTTGGCAGGAGGTCTGGTTAGGTTAGGTTATGAATTCAGCACTAATACATATTAAATAAAGGGCCTTTCCATAATATAAATTCTACCAAGCCCTGAAAAAGCATAGCAAGAATAATGTTTTCCAAGAATTAGAAGAAGACATGTACTACACGAGGTGAAATAGAACTAACCTCGTGACCTACACGAGTGAAATGTATTCTATGCCTCACAAGAATGCAATGTGCTATCAGGATTAAAGACATTCCCAGCAGTGTACTATGATAAATTACAGGAAGTAAGGGACCTAAAAAGGTGAAAATTAATAAGTGCAGAAATTACTTACCTCTTACGAAAAAACGGTCGAGAATATGATAGTGTCTACCAAGTGCAAAGAAAGACCCAAGTGACTGAAATTAACGGGTGGAAAAACATTTTACTAAATGCTTTTCCAGGGGAAGCAACATGCGAGCTACACAGAAATAATGGTGAATGTTCGGGGAACATCGAAATCAGAGTTGGTAATGCTAAGGGTTGTTAAATCCAGTAGCGGACAAAATTACTTTATGGGGTAGCACTCCTAGTGGTGTGACTAGGAAACAGAGACTGACTGAATCATTAGTACATACAACACCAAAGCTGTCTAGCAGACGACACTGGAATCAAGACGATGGGTAGAGCTACGAGCTCCCCTGTTGAAAAACTCAGTACCGAAGTCTTAATAATCAGTGCCTCCTAGGAGACGATCAGAAACTACACGAATAATGAGTCCAATTTAGTGGGCAACTTAATAAGAAAACATGACGGATGGTGGAGCATGTAAGGAGAGGTAGGAAATCATGATTATGGACAGTAACCAAGATGGTGGGTAGACCATACACAAATAATTACGAGATAAATACTGAACAGATCCTCCGATCTCCATCCAGAATCCTGAAATAGAATCGGCTATAATATACTACTCCGGGCTGCTGGGGTATCTCGTCCACAGACCAGTTCTGAGCTAGGAGAGTGTTTTCTATACCCGACTCGAGTTCCATAACAGGGGAGAGTTGTGATGATGTGCCGGGGTTTCCAGCTCACAGACCGGTGCTGGGCTAGGAGAGAATTTTCTGTACCCAGTTCGTGTTTCACAACCGATAAATCAGTTGTCTACAGTACAACAATTTAATTATAATTCAACAATCACTTAATTAACGCTGTAACTACTCAATACAAAGGATTATCCATTCAGTTTACTTAATAAAGTTATAGCCAATCACAGTTATGGACTCTAGGCTCTACGACTGACTTTCTGTCTGGAACGCACTATAGTTTCACAGACGGATAATGCATTTGAGGATCCGCAAAACGAAACCTGTGGTAGCAGTAGGAATAATAACTTAAACACGTAAATAGTTTCAAAAATACAATATATAAAAAGTGTAATGTAGTCTTTAAATTGCTGCATGCCTATAATAACTAATAAGACGTCGACCTGATAGTTCTCTGTTTCGGGTCGAGACGATAGACAAACAACACTGCAGTACTTACAAGTGAATATTAAATGTTTTCTTTATCTCTTGTGACTTACGACCACACGCTCTACACGAGATACATCTCTCATAATAGGGATTTTAACAATAATACTACCTTACGAGTTTAGCTAGCCACTTACTGACAACACTCACCTCACTATACAGACAACACGACACTACATCACTTCAGCCTAGCTGGAGGGGACCGCCGTTCACACAAACACGACATTATATTAATGGCAACAGCATTCCTCCGCAGCCTTAAATACGGGTCCGGATTCCAGCTAAATTAGTTACACGCGCCCCGCCGCCGTTCCAATAATTTGAAACTAGACTGTCGGCGTGCATTTGATTTGACAAACACCCAGCGAGTTATGGAAGCTTCGGCTTTCTGTCTCGCGACAGCACGGCCTCTGATGACACACGAGGAAACTGCGGCACAGAGAGTCTGCTGAAGTTCTCAGATTGTTCGTGTGCTTGAATGCGAGAAAAATACCAGCTCCCTAAACGTCGCATGTGTTGTTGTCGGAGAGAGTCTACCGTCAATTATGGATACTTGCTGCAGGTGTTACATTAACGAACTCAACACATTTAATTTTGTGTCATTTGGTGAAGAATGGGTAAACTCAACTGAATGGATCAAACTGAAGGGTTTTAATAAACGTGTTTATTTGTTCGTTAAATGGTCCCAAATGAAATATCAATGTTGCCTATACAGTTTGACGGTACTATCGTCGTCTGTGCTATATTATCCATCGTGTCGTCTCGTCTCCAACCATTTGTGTTCCTGTGTTCATTTGTGTTCTTCTCTTTGTCTCGTTCTATTATTGGCGCTATTACCATACATATTCTGTGGTCCTTTCCTGTTTTCCTTTCATTTTATCGTTCTTTGCTTTCTATTGTATACCGACTGTATTCCTGTTTCGGGACAGTTTGTGTGTTTGTTGACCACAGCCATTTCATGATTCCCTAGTTTATTACTTGCTTATGTTTATGTTTTGTTGCACATTTTCTTGTGCTTATTGCTTTTATGTAACTCTGGGTTTTCTGTGTCACAACATTCGATGGCAACGACGCTTGTACAACAAAATACTTCATTTTATGATAAATACGTGTATATTTACAAGAGTGACTATACCACCGTCGCGAACAAAATAAGTACAGTTATTGATGTTGGTCCGCATTGTTACAACATACATAATGTGAAAAGTTGCTTCAACGTCTAATTTATTCAGAGAAAGCTACAATTTAATCTATCAAATTGTTATTTTTAAGTAGCGTGGTTCTAAATTGTGCACAAGACGCTAAGATATTACTGGTTTATGCCAAGCACACATAATTATGGCTTCCGTGTATTCCTGATTGAATTCTATGCCAAGAAACCTGCTGCTATAGAAGTCAGTTGTCCTATAGTGGTTTCTGTATCGGATTTCTGCTATAAGTGTTGCGGATTCGAATCCATAGAAAGTCAAGAAATTATCATTGATAACAAACTATTGACACTATGTTACTAATATTACTAGGCAAAATTGAAATTGAAGTACGAATAATCTCAAAACGGCGCGTATGTAACATTGTTTGATTACGTAAAAACAAAGCTATTCAAACACGAATTTTGCTTAGGCTATACAACATAATGGGAATAGAAAAAAATACTGTTTTTAAAATATTTTTTATGTTATAACATTCGAAATTTTTAAATACACTTTCGCCCTTTAAGCATGCGTTATTTGACGATACTGGATACAAAAAAAAACACGTACTAGGAGATATTTTACATACACGTGTATTTTGATTGCAATAATATTGTAAACAAACACGTACACGTGATGGTGTAAAATTACGCCAATCGTAGTTGAGACTCTGCTGCCACGTACATTTGTGTAAAATTACACCTTTTTTACAGTGATTGAGCGTAGAAGCTATAATGAAACCTACTCACTTACCTAGACAGCTCTTAAGCCCCAGTGTTTCTATATCTCGAACAAGTACGGCAAGTCTAGCTAGCCAGCCACTTTAATCTTCATGTTCGAAATGTGAGAATTCAAGTTTACTGGCGGTCGAAATGTCTGCCGAGTGAACTAAATCTACAATTTAACTGTGCGTTAATTACTCTCAAGGCAAGATCAGAAAGGCGAGACGAGACGATGCATGTAAAATATCCGCGATAATTTCAACTTTAAACATAAGTTATAAGTGGTTTGAAAGTGCAGGCCTTGTGTACAGAACTTCAAAGCATGATCAATTAAACAATTACAATGTGCATTTGTTCAGAGATAATGTAAGGTGACGACGTTCGAGCTTGGCTGAAAATACAAATGTATTACATATACGCAGCCTTTCTCAATGCCGTTTATTACTTTTAATCTGATGCACTGGTAATGCATTCATCAAATCTGAGAAACTGACGAACTCTTTACAGTAAACGCTAGAATTGAAACACCTGTGCATTAGATTTACATTCATAATTGGTATATTACGTATTTGCCACCAAGTGAGCTGTAAGACATCACGTTAATGTAGCGAGTTTAGTTGAGAAGACAATAGATTTAGAATTCCTGTACATGTGATTAAATTTAGTGACTGGGTCAAAGTTTATGAAACCCGTACATTAGCAAACATGCACTTCAATACTTATGTACAACTGTCCACTCAGTGGAGCAGCACGCAGGGATGACAGGACGTACACAGGACTCTGGAGTCCAGTTAGCAGGTCGTAAAGCCAGTGCTGCTGGTAGCAATACAGTTACAAACAAGATACTCAACCACGATGCAGCAGAGTGTTTGTCAACAGCCACTCACCCTTCTTATGTATGCATGAATGTTTGAGGTGCTGATCGTATTAAGGCTATGTACCAGTAGTGTGGAAGCAGCACTTACACAAGCATAGCAAAGCTGGCGCAGGCAGCAGAGAGGGGCGTACATCTGGCGCAGGATGTCAGAGTTCTCCTCGGGCATCTGACAGTTCGTCAGCAATTTGTTTACGCTTGTGCACTCGCCGTTCTCATCTGAAACACAGAGTCAGGCCGCGGTCATGCTAGTGGTCTTCAACTTGTTCAGTTTAAATACATACGGCAGCCATGTTTGATCGTGTTTCAAGCTAAATGTGTTTGCGAGATTACACGAGTTAATAGAAAAAATCGCAGTAAACTTTCTAACCTAAACAAACTTGGAACCTGAAATGTACTTTATTTAATTATTATCACATCTACACACAACATTTGTGACATTTTAACTATCATATTGAATCCAACTGCAATGCTGCTGCTGTGTGTAAAGTGGAAATTATTATTTTACACGAAAAATGTATATTATTTAACGAATGCAAAATATCGAACCGAAAAGCAGCAATGTTTGTGAAACAGATCGTTACTCCAAGCAGTCAATAGAAAAGAAGTATCGAAGATATGTGATTGGAAACTACGTATGCAACTAGTTTACCTTGAACGAGAAGGGGCTGCTATCTGAACTCGCTCGTTGCTCATATAACCGCTACATAAAACTGAACACATTTAAGTGAAGTAGTTCTGCAGGCAGTGTAACTGTGACCTGTTAGTATGAAATTGTTTCCGGTTTGACGCCTTCGCTTCAACATCATGCCTGCTATTTAACTACAAGCTACGTCGATCTTACTCCATTGACAAGCTGACTACAAGAATTTAACAAAACCTCATTAAATATTCATTTAAACTTCATTCAAACACGCTGAAATCAAATGCTTAACTAACGCACACAAAAATTAGACGTAATTAAAAAAGGAAGAAGAAAAAAATTAGAAGAAAAAGCTACAATAAGTAAATACGGTATGAACAAAATAAATAATCACATAATGAGGCAATAAAAGTATATACTGTCACACAGTAGTCATAGAGTATATCATACATTTAACTACATATTATACAAACGTCAAAAATTTCAAACAAATTACTCAACAACTGAATGCATTATAAAAACAAGAATGACAACAATAAAGTATTCAGTTTGACAACAATTAAAGTAGAATTTTCTTTTATTTTAAGCCAATGACTTCATTACCATCACAAATGAAATACCATATACAAATTTGCTTTGTTTGTAAACGCGAATGTTCTGAAATTATGCAATGAAGGGCTTAATGCAGTTCAGTGACAAGCCGCGTGATGCAGAAACTGCAATATAACAATTCTTAGCCTTTGACAAATTCTATAATTCTGCTAATTAGTAGAGGAAGTGTGCCAAATATGGAATACCGTTTTGTTTTTTAAATGTAATAATCGCGGTTTTTATATATTCCTTACAAGGAATTTTTTACGAATAAAATACACATTTTTAAGTTACATTATATTTATAAGAACCTGAAAATACTATCAAATTACAAATTGTAATTATTTTTTTATAAAATGTGTACTTTTATGCATTAAAAAAAGTGATACCTAATATGGAATAGTTTTGAAAACATTCACAAACTATCATAATGATGTTGGAAAGGACTATAATTACATGTATTTTTATATTTTAATCAGGTTTGGTAACGTAGATATGCAAATACAATCCAGTAGATAAGTCTATTTGCAATATTCACACACAAACATATAATTTTCAGCACCTGAGCATTGAGTGTGACACCACTGATGACACTCCAAACACTGTATCCACATTTCGCCTCTTCGCTCTTCTGAAAACTTTTCCATCACAATAAAAACACGTAGCATTTTGGTCGTTAGGTCTCATTAGCCCAACCTCTTGCAAATTAGGGTCTGTAGAAACATCACTTGAGCTGGATGTCTCTTCATCCGAAGATCTTTCATATCTTCTGTTCTTCCGTGCTTGCGTCTTAAGTGTGACCAATCCTCTGCATGAAGGCTGTGTGTTTTGTAGTTTAAGGATGGTGTATGTTGTTGTAGAAACCTTCCTAATATTTTTAGAAGAACGTTTAGTGCCCTCTTGGTGATTGGTAGACCTAGCCCTAGGTGTCGTTTTCTGAGTAGCTTGTTGCAATGATCCCTCCAAATTGGCTTTATACGGCGACGATGTCAAAACTGCAGCTTTCCCGGGAGCTCGTCCTTTTTGTGGGCCATTCCTTCTAGCCAATTGAGGGATAGGACTAACTTGTTCTGGTCCAATGACATTGGTTTCTGATCCTTCATTGCGTCCTGTCGTTGCCGGTCTAGTAGGAACTGCAGTGGGATTTTCCATGTCGTCTTGCTGAGCCGCAAGAAAATATTTGTCTTCAAATACACTGCGATTCACAGGATAAAGTCCTGTTGTTTTAAATCCATTAACAGCAATGGAGCCAGTTTGAACTTTCATATAAGCTTTGCCAAATCTGAGCTTCAAATAAATCGAAAAATGCTGCCACATTCCCTTTATTAAATCCCTTACCTCTGTTGAATGATGTTCCTGTGGGCTTTCTGATTGTGATGACATCTTTGTGACGCTTGATAAATAACTCGAGCCACTTACGACCAGTAGTCTCACTTTGTTTGGAAAATGTATTAGGTATGTCGTTCACAACTGCCAATTGATATGCTAGCCTTTTGATATCACGCCTTGTTAAGCCATGTAATTTTTTTCATGATTATTATATAATCTACCGTACTGACCATTTTTCCAGCTCTGGTGAGAACACTGGACGTCTGCCTAGGTTAGATTTACTTGCATGTGCAGGTATTTTGTCTTTATTCGATGAAAGAATAAACAAAGTGGTTCGAGGAACATTAAATGCAGTTGCTGCCTTCTTATAACACATTGAATCGCATCTCAATTTTGCTATTGCTTTCTCCATGTCATCTGCATTCCACTTCTTTCGTTGTGGCGTAGTACTGTCCTTTTTCCGGCAAGACATTAGTCTGTAAACAAAAAATGTATATGTGTCCGAACACTTACATATGCTGTACCAAATATGGAATACTATTCCATATTAGGAACGTAAAAGTATTCCATAATAGGGACATAACCACTTTGTCAACCGAGCCGTGAAAATGGCAACTCTATATTCATGGGAATTGTTCAATATAACAAACTTTTAAAGCTTGAACCTTCTACTCACCACTCAGTATCTGAATACCAAGTGTAATGGGAATTATATATATTTTATCTACATTTAGTGCTTACCTTGCACAAACTTGTAGAGGATAGTAAACAAAATATCGACCACCTCAGACAAACAACGCATCTCTACTGACCTGCTGTCACGTCCAAGAGCGGTGGTCTTGAACGTGCTTCCAGTCGTCTACCTGTTACAGTGCTGCCGCGTGGCAGTTTCTGGAAACCTACGTATTCCATATTAGGTACATATTCCATATTTGGCACACTTCCTCTATAATTAAATGTGTGAATCAACTATTGAATTTCTCGATTACTGGAAAGCAGAATGACCACTTATGTTATCACTGGTAGTTTCATTCAAGACCAGTTTTATTTTCGCTTACTTTACACTGCATGGATATTTGTGGGGTGAGTGAAGTGAGTTTGGTTAGCGTTTTACATCAATGTCTTTAGCGCTGGAGGGGGTGACATGATGCGAGTATGGAGCAGCGCCGGAATGAATGGGCGGGGAAAACGTGAGATCCCCGAGAAAATCCGCCGACCAGCGGCATCGTCCGGCACGATTCCCACATGCGGCAATCCGGGGACCGACCCCGCCGGGAATCTAATCTGGATCGCCTTTGTGGGAGACGAGAGGTCTGACCCTTTAATACTTGTGGGATATTACTTTATTGGTTATATCATAGTTTGCTGAACATGTGGCAATAATATTGTGACACTGTGTCAACATGTGAAGGCATGTCATATTATTTCCTTTCTCTTGTTTGCAAATAATTTAAGAATCACAAGTTGTGGATATGGACAGTGTTTTGACAATTTATTGTAACATAAATGTAACTCACTTGACATAAATTAACACGGATGTGTTACAACGCAGTCCAAACAAGAATATAACATTGGAATTAATTATAAATAGTATTCAAAGTACAGCATTGGCATCCGTAGTACTGCCAGGTTAACGTCCATCGCAGAATTTGTGATGGACAGGAGAAACAAAAGGAAGTAGGTGCCACACATCATCCAACTTCTTGTTAATTTTAATTGGTGCTGTGTATTTTGTCAGCAGTGTATGTTGTTTCATTTTTGCAGAACTACCAACATTTCACTAATTCGCCTCTATTAATTGCTCATTCACCACATGATTATTGAAGAAGCTTGTATTTTGCGAAGTGACTATGAACAAAATTGTAGAAGAAAATTTCATGGGCTAAGATTTCGTTACAATTTCTAGAAGTCATTCCATGCTATCAAAATCAGCTTGTGAAATTCTTACCGCTTTGAAGAGTCACTTTGCTTGCTTTCTTCATTATGTGGAGCCATCCCGATGGTAAACCTTCTGTGGCACTTCTTTATTAAAGCAAATTCTCTGTCAGATGGCATACGAGTGTGCTCAGATAAAAGGAAATAACGATACATTTCCGTAAGGCGTTGATATATTCAATGAGTTGATGCCAAAGATCCACCACTGACCAGTTCTTATTTTGACCGGTATAGTTGTCCGAAAACTCTAAAAATTGTTAGTCCGAAAACTCTATTAAGCTGTTCGGCTTCAGTGAGCTCGTCAAGAAAATTTGCAAACAACACTACATATGTCATCAATTCCTCTATTTGCAATGGTTTTTGTCCATATGAACATGTTACCTTGTTCAATTCCGCAGTTCTGTACTCCAAGGTCATACACCTACAAATTGCTGCAGTAACAGCCAGACCTGATGTGAACAAAGGCACTGGAAGAGCTTGTAAATCAATACCAATTAAATTAGAAAGTTATTTAATTTCGATCTCAGTACGATTAAGTATATGTCAACATATTTGGTACCTAATTTTTTCTGAGTACCAGAATTATTTCACTTCCAAACTTTTATTTACATAGCTATTTGGTTGACTGCTCATTGCAAACAATAATTAGGCAACTGTAGACTGCGTAACAACAGCACAATTTCATAAATTTTATATAAATTGTAACAACGAGCAGCAATATTATTTTGTAGGATTCTGCCTTAGCAGTTTAAACATACGATTAAAATGACATGCCACACTTATTTTCATACAGGTGATATTTATGTAGGTTATATTTTCTCAAGGCAGAGCAACACAGTTTACGACATACTTATTAATGCAAGTAAAAATTATTATCGCAAGGTAAGGATACAGTTTGTAACGTTGTTCATGATAATAGTAATGTTTTGGCATATTATTACATGCGGTAATAAATATGCACCATTGGAAGCAAGAGTATGACAAGCAAAAAGTTAAATATTACTATTTACGAGAAGTAGTTTAATATCCTTTATTATTTGGTTTGTAGGACACATAAATATCACTATAATAAATAACGGAACTGTTACATTCATCGACGCTATTCAATAATGTCCCAGATTCACGATTTTTTGAGCTACAAAATGACGTGCACTCACTGATGTCGCCCATCTCTAACTGTGGCTTGTTATGTTATAGGTGAGAAACACGTGAAAATGGCAGACGAACATTAAGATAATTTTGAGGTACTGGCACTATCGAAATATCTACATACCTTTCGTACAAATTACAGATACGGCAATGCTAGCTGTGAAACTGAAATAATTTCTCACTTTTCATGAAAGTATGGCTTGTCATTCTGCTGCACCAAGCCCTTCAGTATTTGTTTTTGTTACTGATCTGTGAAGTGTACAAATCATTTAGCAACATGCTATACGTTCTACATGAACCATTTATGTTGGTTTATTGCCGTAGTAGAATTCTCTATACTGGGATACTCATTCATATTGTTGCCCTTATGTTCACTAGTTTCTTAGTATCACACACTGCAAATCTGGATGTCTGTCCTCCAATAGTAATAATGGCAATATGTATGTGTGTATATATTTGGCTGCTCAAAGATTACACGAAATGTAGGTGCCGTATTTTAGCAGTTATAAGCAACGCTATTTTGAGTGGGCATCCGAGCATCATGGTCACACTAAGCAACGACCACAATGCTGAACCTATTGTGACCATCCGCCAGAAGCAGTGTGGTACACATTAGAGTTCACTTCACAAGAAGGCAAGGACCAAGAAACTGTACGCGAACCAAGTATGAAGACTGCAGTGTAATAAATGTTTACCAAATATTTCTCTGAATAGAGCGAAATAAATATTTACATGAGCTAACAAAACTTTTAGTCTTCCAGAACAAAATACCAAATTCATCACTCTTGATTTCTTCTTCAGCAAACAAAACATGTAGTTTGCTGGGTAGAGTAACAATGACTGACAGTAAAATGTTTGTTTGAGGCAAATGTTATAACTAGTTTAAGAATACACAAATGTGTATCTTGTTGGCCCAACCAGACATTACTATCTGTGTACACCAATGTTTATTATCGCACTTCAAAAGTAATTTGGGAACAACTGTGACATTAAGTATGATACCTATATTTATATATTGCTTCATTCAGGCAGAAACAATTCCGATAGTAAAATTTCTACTGAAATCGAAAAATTTTAAGTAAAATTGGTTAATGTACAGCTGAGTGAATGTCATGCATTTAATGAGCCATAAATTCACTACAGTCCTGTATGCCAATAAGAGAGTGGTTCTTGCTGCGGTAGGTACAAGTTTCGAGTCTCTCGATGCTACCATATATTTATTTAATGGTTAGGTATAAAAGGTTTTGTACTGCCAAACAAAAATTTTGCTATATTAACAAAAGTAACACTTTTGAGCAACAAATAAGAAAAACAAAGTACTTAAGTTGCTGTAACTAAAGAACCCATACAAATTACACATTATGACAGGGAAGCTAAGGTATGGAGTTGTGTGAACGATCTGACTCGATGGCAGTAGGCATCATCCGCTGTGTTCCCTCATACTTCCAGAAATCTTTCATTGTAAACATCCGCATGCTTAGCGATCCAGCTCCTGTATCGCCGGGATAATACACTGCAAGAGATTGGTACTAGTCAAAAGTAACACTTACCTGCTAGCTCACCGCCCATGTATCCTTCAGACAGCTCAGCTAGTGCCAATGGGTCCTCCAAAATTTGGATGACAGAATTTTCAAAGTTACTTTCGTCATCGTCTGGGTTGATTTTTCCAGCATTTGCAGAACCTTTCGTAATAGCCATGCTCTTCTTAACGACCCTGCGTTTGTTCATCTTTTCTTCCAAGTCCATACCGACATCAGCTTCAGAGTACAGGTTGGAATTCTTTTGTTCTGCGAGCAGTGATTTGAATTCTCCCAAGCTTTTCCTTATTTTCTCCAAGCTGTAAGCAGCTGCCAACTGCGAAATAACATTGTTCTTCACATTCTGGAGTTCTCGGGTGTCGGTGGTGTCTTCGTGAGCACCAGTGTACTTGACTGCTTGGTTGAGTATCAAGTCTTCAACACGTTGTAGTTTCTTGTCCATTGAGTCAATTTTCAGAGGCTCGGTGTTATTGTCTTCCTGGTTTTTGTCATTTTTCTTTGACGCAGCAGTTTTCTGCAGAATCCTTGGGGTAGCTCCTGTTTCAAAGTTCCTAGTATCAAAAGGCTGAGAAAACAACTGACTTCTCTTTAATGCAGCTCCATACACTTTGAACATCCTGCTGTTTTCTCTCTCCTCGGGGGTGAGTTTAGCAGACAACTCTTCGTTGTTACGTTGCAGCCACTTCTCAGCTATGAAGTCCCTGTCAGCTGAGTCCAGACAGTGATGACCATGCTCAGGATGCACTTTCATGCTCCTTCTGTCAATACCAAAGTAGTCGGACCAATCTACAGACTTCTTCTTAATTTCAATGGGTCCACCAGCCTGCTGGACTCCAACAGTTTCAGCCTCTCCATTCTCCTTCGTGCCTTTGGTCTCAACTTTTTGCCCATTCTTGGCTTTCTCGCGCATTTCTTTGCTGAGCAACATTTTCGTAAAGTCCTTCTGGTTGTTATTCTTTGGTTTGGGCTCCAACAAAATTTTGCCATAGTGTTTTTCCTCGTACTTCCTCCCATAGTCCGGATCAACTTCATCATCTGAGAAGATCTCGTTCAGTTCGTTGACGACTCGGGGGTCAGTTGTGAAGTTGTCGCTCTTCTTCTGCATGCCATATTTGCTGTTGCTGGTCCTCTTCTCATGGTGTAGCAATGGTGGGGATGCGTACTGCTTAGGACTGCGCTTCGTGATCGCGAACCTTTTACGGCTGAACACGGGCTGCAGGAATCCGTAAGGCTGCTCAATGTTGCTGCTGGTTCGTTTTCTCGGCCTGTCTTCCTGAGGATACACTACTTCCTTCTCTCCATATTCTTCTACTGTGGGAAACCACTGCTCGCGAGAACGATCTTCGTATTTGTAGTTCACACCACTGTTGTCCACATCTGCTGGGCTCTGACCCGCAAAGTCTCCTTCCCCGCCGAACACTCCAGCGTACTCCATGTCGGAAGTTGGAGTTCCATATTTCCAGGCATGAAAAGCCTCCCCTTCGCCATCCATCTCGTCATCGCGTTTGTTGAGGTGGTTCCTGCCATCCCAAACAATAACGTCCCTCGGACCATCAATGTAGCTGCCCATGGCTGCTCGGCGGTTTTCTTCGTTGAAGTGCTTCGCGATCATTTCCTCCATGTTGTCTTTCCTTAGAGCGTTGTGCTTCCTCAAGTAGTTGAGAATGCGTACAAGATCTTCCTCGGACATGTCGTCGTTGTTATCGCCGGCCGGGTATTCTTGCTTGTACTTCCTCCACAGTGACTGCAGGTAGCTGAGATACTCGCCCTCGTCGGCCGACTCGGCAGCGCGCTGTTTCAACTTCTTCATGATGTCACTTTTCCCGTCTATCGCCTGCTGCTCACGGAACACTGACTTCTTTTCCTGTTCACGGAAGGGGGTGTTGCTGATGCGTCCGCGCTCCTCGTCCGGCACATAGTCCACCAGTACACCGTCCGGGTCGTCGACTATGTTACTCTCGGCTGCCATCATTGTCTCTGGTGTCTGAGGAGGTGTGTAGAACATCTGCCTTCCACCCACATCCGACTTCTGGAAGCCATAGCCGATGTTCTCGGGCTGTCCCACACCTGCAACATACACATGCAAGTTAAACACATCTTTCCTAAAAGAAGGTAAACTTCTCAAGATTTAAGTTCATTATAGGAATAAAGACCAAGCATCATTTGTAACACAAGAATCTTATGTATGTTCTTAGATTGTTATTGTTCACTAAGTAGGTAACTGGAAATAACGCGGGTTCAACGATGTGCCATTCCGGTTCCATAGTCTTATGTACAGTATGTCCTCAGATATATGTTCCTTCGCTGCAGCTTTATTGATTGGCCATATATATATATATATATATATATATATATATATATATATATATATATATATATATGGTAAAATAACATATGAATAAGTGAGTTTTGCTATTAGTTTAGAGTCCTCTCAAGGACGAGTTTCATAAACAGTGACCAAATCTCCAATTTAATTCACATATATTAGAATACGATACATGTCTCCTAAAAATATGCAAATGGATTAGTGAAATTTCTTTGAACTTTACTTCAATGGAATATAGTTGTTTACACTTTTATCAAGTCACTTGAAATAAATTCTGACTCACACCTAACATACATATTAATTTAACCAGTACTAAAATGCTAATAGTATTAAGCAAAATAACTTTATTTTCAATATTTGAAAAATGTGTATCACCTCATATCAAGCAACAAAATAGGCAAGGAACTATTTTTTAATGCAAACTGAACTATACAACCTGAAAATTGGTGTCAGTTTTGCAGTTAACGACGATTAGGGTTGACACCGCCTTCACAGGTCTAAAGCAAAGGGGAAAGAGCAGCTTATTTCACTGGTGATGCATCGCTGTGCCAGCTTGCAGCCAAGGAGCAGCTGCCGAGAATATTATATAGGCTATATTTAAAGTATTCCCAACATATAAGCGATACCGCAAGTTATTCTGGGCGCAACCTAACAGAAAGTGACAAAAATTTATCCTAGCTTTTGGCATTTATTATACCGATTGTCTAACATGTTTTCCGAATGCGAAAGTATATCAACATAACAGTGACCTAGAGTCGAAGTATTTTAGATCATTCGAGGCAAAGCGAGCAGTACTTTTTAGAGATCTCAAACTCTATATATGTATACAAATACACAATGCAGGGTGTCCACAAACAAATGCATAATAAATGCACACCACTCGATTTCAGGACTAAATCGGAGACGTAAAATTTAGTAGCAAAATGCACGAGGAAATTTTATTTGCAATATGTGCAACGTAGCACTGCAGTTAATCATCTCTTGCGCTCCACAGATATCATACTTACGTTACTATTAATGTTCTGACATTCATATTATAAAAACAGATTGAAATCTCGAGCACTCCAAACATATTTCTATGATTAGCCGACATAATATACCTGAAAAAAAAACTGCAGGTGGAGTCCTAGAGGGCACTTTCTCCGTGCAATGTTGCCACACAGTGCAAGTAAGATGTGATTGTACAATGTTGGGCACTAATAATTTTGTCTCCAATTAAGAGGCTGTGTCAGTGTTTCAGGCGCATGTATGCAACCCGCATTAACCCCATATAAATCAAGGCTAATATTACTATCGCTCTAGCAATAAGAGTATTACACATATCACAATTATCTTCCCGTTTTATCAAATACACAGTCGTTCTTATTTTCTCTGTTTTCGTCGTTGTCAAGTTTAAAGAATGGTTGACTACAA
>PNEQ01001284.1:23913-47195 GCA_003012365.1 Medauroidea extradentata
TAAATTACCAACATGCATACCTGCTGCATACTGCTTTGGCATGTTGAGGTAGTGGTAGCGTCATATCAGATAACTGTTACACGGATAAATTACCAACATGCACACCTGCTGCATACTGCTTTGGTGTGTTGAGGTAGTGGTAGCGTCATATAAGATAACTGTTACACGGATAAATTACCAACATGCACACCTGCTGCATACTGCTTTGGCATGTTGAGCTAGTGGTAGCATCATATCAGATAACTGTTACACGGATAGAATACCAACATGCATACCTGCTGCTTACTGCTTTGGCATTTTGAGGTAGTGGTAGCGTCATATCTGATAATTGTTACACGGATAAATTACCAACATGCACACCTGCTGCATACTGCTTTGGTGTGTTGAGGTAGTGGTAGCGTCATATCAGATAACTGTTACATGGATAGAATATCAACATGCATACCTGCTGCATACTGCTTTGGCATGACGAGGTAGTGGTAGCATCATATCAGATAACTGTTACACGGATAGAATACCAACATGCATACCTGCGGCATACTGCTTTGGCATGTTGAGGTAGTGTTAGCGTCATATCAGATAACTGTTACACGGATAGAATATCATCATGCATACCTGCGGCATACTGCTTTGGCATGTTGAGGTAGTGGTAGCATCATACCAGACAACTGTTACACGGATAGAATACCAACATGCATACCTGCGGCATACTGCTTAGGCATGTTGAGGTAGTGGTAGCTTCATATCAGATAACTGTTACACGGATAGAATATCAACATTCATACCTGCGGCATACTGCTTTGGTAATGTTGAGGTAGTGGTAGCTTCATATCAGATAACTGTTACACGGATAGAATATCAACATGCATACCTGCGGCATACTGCTTTGGCATGTTGAGGTAGTGGTAGCTTCATATCAGATAACTGTTACACGGATAGAATATTAACATGCATACCTGCTGCATACTGCTTTGGCATGTTGAGGTAGTGGTAGCTTCATATCAGATAACTGTTACACGGATAGAATATCAACATGCATACCTGCGGCATACTGCTTTGGTAATGTTGAGGTAGTGGTAGCTTCATATCAGATAACTGTTACACGGATAGAATATCAACATGCATACCTGCTGCATACTGCTTTGGCATGTTGAGGTAGTGGTAGCTTCATATCAGATAACTGTTACACGGATAGAATATCAACATGCATACCTGCGGTATACTGCTTTGGTAATGTTGAGGTAGTGGTAGCTTCATATCAGATAACTGTTACACGGATAGAATATCAACATGCATAGCTGCTGCATACTGCTTTGGCATGTTGAGGTAGTGGTAGCTTCATATCAGATAACTGTTACACGGATAGAATATCAACATGCATACCTGCGGCATACTGCTTTGGCATGTTGAGGTAGTGGTAGCGGCGTAGCGGATAACGAGAGCGGCTTTGAGCGTCGTTCAGTTCACGCTGTCTTTGTCCGATAGCTTGTAGAGCAGAGCGTAGACTATCGTCTGCCAAGGTTGTAGTCACCACGAACAATGCCAGGAGCCACAGCCTCATGGCGACCTGCAAACACACACAATCTCCAACGTTATCATAGGCAACATACAGTAGCCTAAATGTTACTAGCTCACACCTCTGAACTCTTACTTCCACTTCCAACTTCCACAGTACAATCACCGCCTCATGTGCAGCAGAATGTCATGCAACATACTAGCAACTGTGTCAACAACATGTTTTTTCTTGTACTACTCTGCACTGACTGTCACTTCTGTATTCACACATTGCCTAGTTTGTTCGTCAATCCCTACGGGTTCATTCTACATTTGATCTCATATTAAACAATAAAAATTTTGCAATTACTTATGAAAGCTGTGTAATATTTCATATTTTGTACCGAAAATTTATTTTCTTTTGTGAAGTTACAAAATTAACGCTGTTCATAACATCTTCATTTCTCACACTGACCTCATATTTTATGATGTATGCTTTTGTTAAACACCACCAAATTATGGCCAACAAGACTGTTTCACACATACCGCTCGGTCACAAAATTATTAACTTTACATTTCAACTATCAAAAATTTGCACTAAACTCGTGTTTCATGAAAATACATTTATACTACTTGGCTTCTAAGCCCTTTGATATTTCACGAATGAACCATTTCTGGACCACGCAACACTGGCCTTCGTTCGCAGTCGGTTAGGCGCTTGTCTACTGTGCTATAGGTCCTGGGTTAGAATCCCGATTCGGGTATAAAAGTTATATTTTCCCTTCAGTACACTTCATCCTCATCGGCACTTAAGACCTCGTCATAAAAGGGCCGTAAAACCCTCTACCTTCACCTTGACCATGCAACTGCATAGCTCACAGTCAATATTAGATCGTAATATGTCAGAAGCAATGTTTATCACCTTCTGTCGTTTAAGTGGTTAGTGTATAAGTGTTGATGAAATCATTTCGCTTCTCTTGTGAATATTCAAATTTCAGTAATTAGGTTATGTGTGGTATGTAAATTAATAATAAACCTTGATTTTATTGATATGAATTACAAACGCTTACGAAAGACTGGGATAGTTGCGTGTGTTGGCAGGGACAGTGTAATCTTGACAGTTAGTTACAAAACACGAGAAGGTCCTCTGTTCTATTCATCACTGCACTGAAGAGGGTAATGTAGCGCAATGTGTAAGAGCGATATGTCTCGTACGTTCCTTCTAGCAGTCACCAGCTCGCTAGGATAGTCCTGGGTCGAGTCCCACAACGTGCCGTCTGTCATTAGACTCGGGCATCATGCTAATAGTGAAGTCTACAGTGTCTTACCCATCATCCTTCATACAACCGCTTCCCTCCTACCTAAATGATATAGGCCTTGTTAGAGGTGGTGAAATTTCACGAATTCAATAACCTGCATGTTAGAATCAACTATGCTACGCATACTCAAGTCCCGACCATTTGTCCACTAGCTGCTACTCAGTGGAACAACAGACAATGAACGAATATACGGGCCTTGAGTATACTAAAACTATTTGATTCTAACATGCAGGTGATTGAATTCGCGCAGTTTCACCATCTCCAGATATAGTGCACTCTGATGACATGTAACATTTACCACATAGAGAACTGGTGAGCAGTATTCTCACTCACAACTCGCCTATATGAGATATTCAGTTGGGAGCCTATCAGTTTAGGACGAAATATTAATTATAAATGTGTATTGTACACGCCTGTACATATTACAAGATTTTCGCACCTTAAAAATATCGCAAAAACAACCATTTTCACTATTTTCTGCCGCTAAAAATATACATTAATGAGTAATCGTGATTTTGAAACGTGTTTACACACGTGTGACGCTCTTGAAATGTTATTCCTAAACAGGTGTCACTCAAGTGTGAGGAGCAGTTTTGAATAATCTGGTAACGGCAGAAACTCTGCCCTCCGCTCGGCGGTCCAGGTAGGCGGCAACCTTAATATATATTCATAAATTAGACTTGTTTAATTACAAACTTACATAAACCTCCAGCAAAACCACATATAAAGTGTTCAATCATTTATAATGTATCACCAATTTTACATTAAGTAAATATTTACTAAAATTTTAGGGAAAACACGAATGATTGATTAATGACAGTCTTTAGCGAGCGCCAGTATCCGTATTAAGTTACTCACTAATTTCATACTTAGAATGTGTTAGCAGATAACGTTTATATTGAAACGCCTCTCTTGTTCCGAGCATGAAACATGTCTACTCTGGCCGTATTTCTCTAGTTTGATGTAATTTTCACAAATTGTTCTCATATTTTGAGTGATCAAATGTTGTTCTCATGGCCACAATTGTTACAATAGAAACATGACACATGAACATAACACTGAAGCCATGTCAATTTCCTTTCCAACTATATGCGTTCCAAGTCACTTTAGATTCCACGTTTTATAAAAAAAACAATCAAATGTCCGTAATTTTTATGTAAGATCACAGTACAAACAAAAACCATTAAAAAGTCAAGTCACCTTGACATGTAGGCCTGCTATATTTGTACAGAATTGAATGAAATTGTAAACATAGGCTCCTTTGATACCTTGTATGATCAAACAAATGTTCCAATAATCTCCAATGAGAAAATATGAAAACGGCATAAATAAAATAATGGTCAAGTAACCTTACTATGTCGTATATGTGTACCTAAGATGAATTTCAGAATATTTCATCATGTACGTCATTTTAAAACACATAAAAAAGGTTATCATTTTAAAAAATGTGAACACTACTAGAACGAAATACATAAAAGTGAAGTCAACTTTTTAAAAATTACCGAGTTTAATATAATTTGAAAGCATAGTTCCTTAGATATCTAGTATCATACAAAAATTATTTAATTGGTCACAATTGTGCACATATGAATATATCATAAAGGAAATACATAAAAGTCAAATCATGTTAATAAATACTAAAATGTGTACTAATTATGAAATTCGGTGTACGAGTTCAAAAGGTTTTGGAGGGAGACACACACACCCATGCACACACATGGACCCCTAAATAGACCCACACACAGGCACACAAATGGACCCCTAAATAAACCCACAAACACACAGGCACACAAATGGACCCCTAAATAGACCCACACACAGGCACACAAATGGACCCCTAAATAGACCCTCACACAGGCACACAAATGGACCCCTAAATAGACCCACACACACAGGCACACAAATGGACCCCTAAATAGACCCACACACACAGGCACACAAATTGACCCCTAAATAGACCCACACACACAGGCACACAAATAGACCCCTAATTTGTGTTAGGTTCTGTAAGATGCCTTTAGTTTACACGAGTTAAAAAATTATCAGTAGGTCACATAAATGATCGCCCGCTATTGTAAAAGTTGCTCCATGATATGGCTAATTAATTAGTAAAAACCAGTATTTTAATTTAACAAACGTCAATGCTGTAAATATGAAAACGTAACGTAATGCAGAAGATTCGCAGATTGTGAAATCAGCTATAAGGTTGAAATAAGTATCTGAGTAAATAAATTAAATGTAACATTATTAAAATAAAAATATTTCACAATGCTTGAAATTATTAAAATGTATTTTGATTGTAGTATGTTTAATTTGTGAAGGTAAAATGAAATGTTACTAATAAAAGTGGCAATATTCAGTTATTTAATTAAACAAAATTGGTATTATTGAAATGGAAAGTTAAGATTAACGAAGCACATTACTGGACACCCTTACATACTCGCTGCTTCATATTTACAGCGGCCGCGGTTATATAGAGGCTAGTGCGCTCGCCTCCCATCAGAGCGGCCTGGGTGTAGTTCCTGAATAGCCTCACAAGCAGATTTTCTGCATATGGGCAATTGTAGCTAATACATGATGGTGGGCCGCGGGGGTGGGGCAGTTGACTGGTCTTTCGTTTACCT
Source organism: Medauroidea extradentata (assembly GCA_003012365.1). Lineage (NCBI taxonomy): Eukaryota > Metazoa > Arthropoda > Insecta > Phasmatodea > Phasmatidae > Medauroidea > Medauroidea extradentata. The sequence goes on from PNEQ01001284.1 coordinate 29,351, forward strand.
CTGTATTTCGTTCCAGTACCATTCCATGCTTACATTATTCATCTTAATTTGGGGGGGGGAGGGAAATGTGAGGGTATTATGGCCTTTTAACAACGAGGTATTAAGAGCCGATGAGGGTGAACCTAGGCGAAGGACAACACAACAAACATGCCTAGGCCCAGATGTGAACCGAGGACACCTCGCATCACAGACCGACGCGCGACGCTTTACCAACAGCGCTACGGGGGCAGGAACCTTCATCGACTGTCAAGAACTGAACAAGTAGCTCCATTACATTTCTTTCGTTTCCTTCGGATCAAGACCTTGCATTGTTTCTCTACTAGAAAAGACGTGTTTGTTAGGTGCCATATGATATGCTGCAAGCAACTGTACACCCTACATGTACCACATATTAACAATTTGTCTGTGTGTTAATATTAATGAAATGCAGAAAATCTGCTTGTGAGGCTACTATTCAGGAACTACACCCAGGCCGCTCTGATGGGAGGCGAGCGCACTAGCCTCTATATAACCGCGGCCGCTGTAAATATGAAGCAGCGACTATGTAAGGGTGTCCAGTAATGTGCTTCGTTAATCTTAACTTTCCATTTCAATAATATCAATTTTGTTTAATTAAATAACTGACTATTGCCACTTTTATTAGTAACATTTCATTTTACCCTCACAAATTAAACACATTACATTCAAAATACATTTTAATAATTTCAAACAATGTGTAATATTTTTATTTTAAAAAGTTACATTTAGTTATTTACTCACATACTAATTTCAACCTTAGAGCTGATTTCACAATCTGCGAATCTTATTCATTACGTTATGTTTTCATATTTACTGCATCGACGTTTGTTAATTTAAAATACCGGTATTTACCAATTAATTGGCCATAACGTGGGTCAGTTTTTCCAGTAGCACGTGATCAATTATGTGACCTATTGATTTTTTTTAACTCGTGTAAACGAGGCATCTTTCACAACCCAACACAACTTTTGTGAAGGTGATTTTTTTAACCAATGAAGCTGTACTCTCAGTGACATGAAATGTGTTTTTAAATGTGACGACACTAATCACGTTTGGTGTGAACAAATTTCGTTCCACATGGACTATTACTTTTTACACCATCAGTAAATGCTTAGCTCAGGGTAGAGTATAGCAATTTTTTTTTTAAATTCATAATTTTTAGGCGGTTGCGAATCGGACTATACAAGTTTTGTTCATTTGGCAGGTCTTAGGCCCCTCTATCACCCGTCTCTTTATTGACGTCTACTCCCGGAACATCCTGTATATCTAGTTACTAATACGAATAGACAAACTAGACAAACACAAAATAAACAAACAAATGAGCATGTGCCAACAAACGGCACACACTCCCTCCCCTAACTCCGAATACAGGGCGGGACATAGGGTCGGGCACTACAGCAGGCCACACCACACACAAGATCACTTTAGTTAAAGAATTACACATAACACACAAATTTTTTTAAGCTTCCGCAGAAGCAGTAGAAACAACAGATAAAGGAAAAATAAATTTCTCTGCCATAAAGGGATTATTAGAAGGTTGACTCGAAACAGTAAAACAAAATTTGGATTTCAACCAAAAAATCACAAAAAGGACAATACATAATATGGTGAAACAAACGAGTATTATGGCAATGAGACTGAGGTTATCATTGAGTAATTGGGGGGGGGGGGCGAAGATGAAGGAGATTAAGGACATCATGAAAGTTAGTTCCCTGAGGATGTGAATTAAAAAGGGAGCAAAGTTCCTTGATAAGAGAATCATTCATATATATATATATTTGAAAAAATAGAAAAAAGGTCAGAGGTTAGGTAAGTGACTAATTTAGGAACATGAACAACAGGTAAAGATAGGCTATAGTGAATTGCTGAATATACTGCTCCGAAGGTTTATGTTTTAGACCAACACAAAAAAGTAACATTAATAGAGGAGTTTGTTGCAAAGATCTAATGTGCAGAGGTTTTACATAAGAAGGGAAGGTTAAAGTTCAGCACAGACTTATCACAAAATTTAAAATACGGTTTTCCAGAGAAAAGATTCAATTCACAATTATCAATATGTGTGTCAAAAAAAAGAAATGAAGCAGGGCACAAGGTGATACCATGAGTTTTGCAATCAGACAATGAATCACTATCAACTGTAGCAAATTGTTTTCGATCCAAACTTACAATTAAAAATTGTTTGCTAATGAAAGTTACATGCCTGTTCAAGTTGGGAGCCAGAAAGGGAAATGGAAAGGTGTGATATTTCTCAAACAAACTATCCTTATTGACTAAGGGAATGCTGATAGCAGTGTTAAAAGAATAATTATAAACAATCGCCTGAACAATTGAGAGTCCATAAAACACACGTATATGTATGTATGTATGTATATATATATATATATATATATATATATATATATATATATATATATATATATATTCTGGAATCACAGATGCTACCATGTGTAAAGGTAATGTTATAAGTTGTTGAATATTTTACAGAATATTAAAAGATGGTGCAGCATTTATCGAAGTAGTGCTTAATTTTCCATGTATACTAGTTTCTATGGCATGTCGCTGATCCAAAAATTTCTAATCCAGCATTTGAAATAACCTTACTAATACGAATTAGCATAGTATTCAAATCTATCTTGAAACTCAAGGTTACAAATTTTTCAACAGTTTCATGTATCAAATGACTTATGTTATAATACAAGAAATTATAATGATCCAAGTATAACTGACTTAATTTTTTGACGTACAAAGTGTTGTTGATTACTCTGTCTTCAAGATTTTTTATAAAAATAATTTGGTTAGCTACATTAGCAGAAACGTCATATTCAGAATGTTCAATAGAATTTAAACAATGCTCCAAAACTCTTTATCCAAAGTACCAAAAACAGTTTTCAAAATTTTTACTTCAAAATCAGTTAATGTACGTTTTGATCGGTTTGGTAACAGATAGGTCAAAGTATCAGTTTCAGATTTAAATGCAATAAAGCTATCTTTCAATTGAAGTAGTCCTACTGAAAATTTGAAATTTATATCAAAAGAGGTGTTTATAGAGAGATGTCTTCCCGCATTCTCATGCACAAGTATTTAACAAAGTCTCAAGTTCATTACTCTCTTCTTTCATAGCAATCAAACCAAAATTGAGAACTACAGAGTAATAATAGTCGAAAAAAAGAGGTCATCTTCTCTCTCGAAAACGATGCCAGGGTCTAGAGGAATAATGGTGACCATCAACGAAACAATACTGCTCACAATCAGGAGCACGAAGAATAATTGCATGGTGACCATGTCTATCACAACAGGACAGGAGAAAAACACAAAAAAAACCCTACATTGTAGATTTAAAGAATAATGATAAATGTCTCAACGACATCAATGTCGAAAGACCCATAAGTGCCCCAAAATGTTGAAGGACAAAGAACTAAAATACTACTGTAGCCCAAATCACACAAGAAGGGAAAATAACACATCTCCCAGAAATTAGTTGATAACCACAAAAAAGTTTTTCCAAAAAAAAAAAAAAAAATTGACAACACACTCAAAATACACCAACCTAAGTAACCAATATTAAACTAGAATAATTATATGAACTCTATATTCACCAACAGGAAACAACATATATATCCCAATAAGTGTTTATTTGACCTAGCACAATTTAAATCTAACAATGAAATTTATTACGTATAAAATTTATTTAGCCTAGAACTGCAGTTATTTTTAATGATAATTTTCGGTGCACGCACACGAATGAGTAGACCTAAAGACTAATACAAGTGGGTGATCAGACAACTGTACAAAAGTCGAGGTCGTAAAAATGAAGACAATGCTGGTAGCTAGCCAGCGATCAACAAATACACACAATGCACAGTTAGAATCTGCAGCTCCTAAACTTTGGAGAACATTAATAAGAATAATACCTTTTCAGGTGGGAGACATGGGCTCTAGTTATGTAATGACCCGTCTCAGGGTCAGCGAGACTACCAGTCACAGGCGTAAGAAAACGATGGATCTGGTCGGGACCAGGTTAACGGTAACAAAGTTTAGCCATTTTCTTATCAGCAGCGTTGCTGACAGGATAGAACTTGCAAGTACAAGGTCGCCTACTTTAAATGGGTTGTCAACCCCGTGTTTGTCATATTTCGCTCTGCTTTTGACATGACCTCGTTTTAAATTCCTAAGGGCTGCTCCCCAAACTTGTCGGATGTCCCTAGGCTCATCCGGCAACAAATCATTTAAACTCCATAGGTTTGACAAAGGATTATTTGGAGCATAAGAAAAAATAAGTTTGAAAGGACTAGTTTTATGTGATTCATGATTGGCAATATTGAAAGCCATTTGAACCCAAGAACGATTACTGTCCCAACTACTTTGATCCGTCGCAAGAAAAGCAATGAGAGCAGAATGGAGGTTTCGGTTGAAATGCTCCGCATGCGAGGGTGGTGGGTAGTATGGAGACAGGGTGATATTGCGGATGCCATAAGAAAATCACATGTTCGGAAAAATCCTTGAGTTGAATTGGGAACCCCTGTCAGAAACAATAGAAGAAGAAACGCAAAAACTGTTAAATATGTGTGTTTGAAGAGCATGTACAGTGGAAATGGAATCAGCTCTTCTCAAAAGTATTAGCCAGACAAATTTAGTAAAAGCATCAACACAAACTAATTATGTATTATTACCCCTTTTTACTTCTTGGGAAGGGACCAACAAAATCAATGAAATGTTTTTCCATAGGCTTGGTTGCAACATCAGAAGCTAGAAATCGTAAATGCGTGTTCTGAGCAGCTTTACTTAAACAACATAATTTATAAAGTTTTACCCTATCTGCAATTTCAGCATTCATTCTTTTCCAAATAAAATGTTGTCGAATGGCCTGAATGGTTTTGTGAATACCAAGATGTGCCCCTAAAGGTTAAGAATGAAAATAATCAAATACCATAGGTTTGAAGTGAGTAGGTAGCACAGCACATTTATGATTTTCACGAAATTTACAACATAGAATACATTTGGACAAAAAAATGGTTTTTGTTCAAATCCAAATTTTAACTTTAAAATAATCTGATTTAATTCATCGTCCATATCTTGATGCTCTTGTAAATTAGTGAATGCCAATGGAAATTTAGAAAGTAAATTGCAATTTGGAAGATATTCAGGTTAATCAGACATTTTTGAATTATCAAACATGCTGCACTATAAATTTCAATGAAAAGATCCTGACAAACCAGCTGCCAATTTTGCGCAACTGTTGTGGGTGAGCCAAAAGCCCCGACGAAGCTTGAGTGTCTGTTTCAAGAAGAAATGCACTTTGTTACAGGTACTGCCGAAATTTCTCAATGCCAAATGCTACAGCCAAACACTCTAATTCATAAATATTTGAAGCTTTTCTTTCTTGGGGTGTGAGTATTCGTGACGGGAAACAATAGGCTGCCGCGTACCCCCAAATTCTTGAGATAAGACTGCGCCTAAAGCCAAACTAGAAGGATATGATTGTAAAACAAATTCTATAGGAAAATCAGGCATGCACAAAACAGGAGGATGAATTATATAATTTTTTTTTATGTTGAACGCCTGCTGTTAATCTTTACCCCACTCAAATTTTACAGATTTTTTACGCAAATATTTCAGAGGTTCGGCCTTTTCAGCTAGGTTAGATATAAATTTACCAAAAAACTGAACCATGCCTATGAAACTAGCAATTCTTTTAGCATCACAGGGCGGAGGAAAATCTCTAATAGCCCGAGTACTCCTAGGATCAATAGAAATACCATTTGAAGAAATTTTATGACCAAGAAAGTAAATTTCTTGAACAGCAAAACAAAACTTTATTAGGATTAACAGTACGACCTGCTTTTTCTAGGCATAATAAAACTAGATAGTTATACAAGTATTTAAATTTAATGTCGTGAAAAATTCTATCCAAAAGACTAGTAAGTACCTGAGCACCAGTAGCTAAACACAAGGTACACGAGTAAACTGGTAAAGGTTCCAAGGAACACAAAAGTTAGTAATAGGCTTAGACTGTTCTGTTAGAGGAATTTGATGAGAAGCGCATTAAGATCAATAGTAGTAAAATACTTTGCTTTTCCAAACCAATTAAAGGCAGAATGCAAGTCAGGAAGAGGAACAGATTCAATTTCGATCTTTTGATTAACTTTGCGAAAATCCACCACCATGCGGTGTTTTCCATTAGGTTTAGGCACTAAAAAGGCTGGACTGGCGTATTGTGATGTAGATTGTTCAATTACACCTTTATCAAACAATACCTGGTCTTGATTTCTCAAAATTACCATTTTAGGGGAGCTAGTTTATATGGATGGCTCTTAACATATTCGTTATCAATTAGTTTGATATCATACTCTAATAAATAAGTTAGTCCTAATTTAGAGGTGAGAATGTTAGGAAACTGTTCACACAGGGTTTTAATCGCTGATCATTGTGACTTGTCCAAATGTGGAAATATTTCATCAACTACTTTTGATTGAGCCTTTATTTTAGATGAAATGTTTTGATTCTGTTTACAACCTGAAAAAAATTTTTGTTGGGAGAAAATTTTAAAGCAATATTCTGGTCTTGAATATCTAGTACAAGTCCAGTGGATTTCATAAAGTCAGTAGCTAATATAAATTATAATCCAAGATTTTTGGAAACAAGACATTTATGCTTCCATGTTAAATGTCCAATAATTATTTTAAATGGAACACAACAAGAAATATGTAAAGCTTCTCTGGATATCACAAGGTTCAACAGACTTTATCAACTTTAATTCTCTTAACTTTTCATAAAGTTTTTCAGAATAAATAGAATGCGCGGCTCCAGAGTCAACAAGAGCATTAATAGTTAATCGTCCTTAAATAACGTCAACACACGGGGTTGGAAATTTCTGAATACCCTTAACATTTGGAAAATTTACATGATATATTTTTAAATTTTATTTCTTGTCGTCATATTTATGAGAACCAAAAAGGTATTGAAAATGATGGCAAAGATTCACAGACTTTAATACGTGAACTTTGTATTGAGAATTTGAAGAACTGCCTTGATTACCGGGAGGATCGCTCACATTTCTTCCCCGCGGTCCTTGTTTTTTTGCCTTTAACTTGAAACAATTTGAAATTACATGACCAGGGTTCTTGCAATAGTTACAAGTGATAGTAGATTTTTGTTCAAAGCTACACTGAGGAGGTTTGGTGGGTATTTCCCATTTGGCAGTAGGATTTTCAGCAACATGGTTACGGTTAGGATCAGTGGGTATCTTTTGTTATCCTTAAATGGTTTGGTAGGTTTGTACTGGTGAAATATATTTTCACGTTCCTGGTCTGCATACCGAATGTTTTGAGAATATATGCACGCCATGTCTAATTCTGCAAAATAAGTGGGTTTTGAGATAAAAACCAGACGAAAGCGTTCCTGAGGTGCTAATCCTTCCAGAATAGTGGTGACGATTTCACCTTCAGGTAATGTCAACCGCAAAACAATAGCAGCTTCTCTAATGCTACTTGCAAAGACAGAAAGAGATTCGTTAGGTTCCTGAGACGGTTGAACATTTTAAGTTGCAGTTGTGTTAGAAGTCTAGCAGGAATAAAAAATGTAGAATATCAGTATGGTACACATAAAAAAAAATGTTGTGAAATGGCTAATCTGGTTATTTCACTTAGAGGACCTTGAGTAAATGGGTAAATTATGTCTAGAAGTTGTGCTTCTGGCACAGTTTTGCTTTGTTGAAGCTTCACAATAATCTTTAAAAATGCTAAAAATTTTGGCATGTGCAAACCATCAGTCGCTGGGAAATAGTGCATCATTCGTTCGAACGGGTGAGTAATTTTTCCAAAGATTGGTGAAACAAGGTTAGGTGTAGTTGTAAAGACTGAGGTGGACATGTATGAATTAGTCCTATAAACAACACAGGTCTTTACAAATTTTATATGTAAGCATACAATTAATTTTATTTCACTTATTTCAAATATTAATCACTGATACTCAGAAGACTCACGGTTGTACTTACCTCAACAAATAAATTTCACAATTTTTTAAGCTACGTCATGTCCTTATTTTGTTAAAATACATGTAAAACTTAAAAAATTAAAACATCTAACAGGTATTATATCTGAATATGAATTTTCGTTGCATAAAATTGTAAGCAGAATGCTGTGCAACCATGCTGCTAGTCAAAACCTTACACTAAGTTATTTCAAATGAATAATGCAACATGGTCGTAACTCAAAATACATTTCAAAGAATTTTAAAGACGATATAATAAACATACGTTTTTTTATTTTTACGATATAAGTATACATATATAAAGTAAGCCATAGTTGTTAACTGGCGTTATATATTTATAACAAGCACATGAAAACTTTGCAGCTGTCTCCTGGAAAAAGTGACAATTTTTAGTTGTGACCCTGTTGCACTGAGTGGCGATATATCTGTAGAAGCAAGGCGACATGGCAGACGAGGGTTTCTCTAATGGTCGTCAGTCAAGTGCAGTATATCGTCGTTAGGAAGGTGCGCCATATAGCACTAGGTGATTCCTGCTCTCATCCAATTACTTCGCTGCATCAACTTTCAGCTCCGTTCTGGTTGGATACACCCTCGAGCACCTAGATCAGGTAACGACCTGCTAATTGGCTCGTTACTCCACATCTAACTGCACACTCCTCTAAACATCTCTTCTCAATATTCGTGCACATCCCTGAGTTTCCTACATTCTCTAATTGGTTCCTGGAAATTTACTATCTATACTTCCACGTCTATGACGGCCAACATACACGAAAGCAAACATCCAAAGTTCACAGCTTTATCATCATTAGAGCGTCAAAGTGAGGGAAATGTTATCGTTTGTTTTGAGCAACTGCTACGGTGTACACGAATATACTCCTCTGTGCTAATTTGTTTCGAATTGAAATTCTGTATTTGGTTACAGTAATTTGGGGTAGTTATATACCAGACAAGGAAACTTTGTACCACCAGATTAGTTAAATTTCAAATAAAGGATCAACGGTTTAATGAATACTGTTATGCTGTCTATGAATACATTATGTAATCGTTAAGTTTGTTTAAGTTGAACGCCACAAAGTTATTTTATAAAAGGAAATGTCGGCTACAATGTTACCCTGATATTGTACAAAGTTACCCCAGATAACTGCAGTATATTTTGTGGCTAGACAATCATTCATATGCAAGAGCAGCAGTGTTACAGATGGCCACTAGTAACAGTTGCTGCGTGGTTTCCTGTGTTATCTGCCTTCTGTATTTTTATGGAAGTTTCTGGTATTGCGATTACGCAGACTGTTTTCTGAAAACCCATGCTCTAACTACATTTCCTTGACGGTTTCTCTGCTATTGTGATGTGTTTGTGATCTGTTGAAACATCGAGCAGCATTTATAGAATTACTTTTAGTTATGTGGGTGGCCATAGATGTAGTCTTCAAGTGCACATGGGACGGGACATGTCCTGTTTTTCCACTTCTAAATAATTAAAAATAAATTTATTCACGAAACAATAGAATTTCCCATTTCAACATGTTTTATGTAAAATAATAACAAATATTTGTTTAAACAAATGAACCTAATCCATGCATTGCTGAACAGGAAACATATAAAAGTTATTCACAAATTATTTTGTGGTTTTGTTAAAGATACTTTAGGTAATATGCAACCCACTCCCCAAAATTTGAGTGAACTCAACCCCGTCTAAAAAATGACGCTATGTCTATGTCGGTGACACGTGAATGGCCTAGTTGCATTTCAACATCGCAAGGCAGCATCATTGAACTCATTTTTGACTTCACAGTTCTCACTCTGGTCACAGCTGATGGCCAAATCTGAAGAATATTGTACAAGGATATTGTACAGCAACACACGTGCAATATATATATATATATATGCCATTTTTTATGTTAACCGATAGAGTGTAATTTTTGTTTTTAATGCATGCTTTGTTACGTGTAAGCTCTTCATTGGAGTAGTCTGAAGATTGGCGACTATTGCTGCTTCACCGAGACCTATGATCTCTGATGTTCTCTGGTCTCAATGGTTTAGCCGTAGAGGTCGAGTGCTAATTGCTAGGTGAGCTAGATATAAATTAATAAGTCTGTTTCACTTTTGGTGTTATCTTGGTATCAGCTTTGATCATCCAATTCATTGCGAGAAGCTAGTTGATAATCTTGAAATCACCTCTTCATGGTAACCAATAGTAATAACGTGCATTGTACTACCGTTTGTTAACAAACTATTCTACTTTAGCTGAACACGTCTCATCGAAATACTAACAAGTGAACAATATCAGGCCTGAGATCACTCCTGGCACTCAACGTTCATGTATTTGTGATTTCACAGAGATTGTTCATTGACACTTCCTGCAGATTGTGAGTCTGTAGAAAGTCTGCAGCGACTGAATATCGTATACTCTTATCTGACCTAGGACGAACTGCTTACTGGACCTACAAACATGTACATAGTATTGTGGATTCTAAGCCATATCTGATTGTTGTCCTTCCTTGTGACAGCATGTGAATGGAAACACGGTTTGATAGTTTTCGTTTACCTCTGTAATACTTAATTTCACAATTAGATATCTGAACTCTACTGTGCCTGTACATGTAAAAAGACAACTTATTTACATAGAAACTTCATAAAGTGTACACTATGTTCATAAGCAATACAATTAGGACAGACCATATCAATAACCAGAGATGTAATTGTTCGTAACTGCTGTCGTAAATATCAAACGGGTCCTGTTTGGAGATTTCCGATTCATGCTGGCTATATACGCTTTAACAATTACGTGTCTGTTGAGACAAATGGATTCGCTATGGATTTTTGAATTTTAGATATTTAGTGAGTTGAAGTAAATTTTCGTTCATAACAATTTATATTCACACTCACAACTTGTTTAGAGCAAAATAAAGTAGAGTCGTAAACAACGTGATTATAAATTATGAAGAACTCATTCTGAGATGACAATAGTTTTTTTAATAAATAATACAAAGTGCATTCATTATTGCTCGTCACGGTAAAATTAAAATGGAATTCTTTTCAGTACTTAAAAAAAATTGTAACAATAGTTTATACACAAGTCACTATTTGCTACGCTGTTATCACAATAGTCAAAGCGATAATACAATCATCGAAAAAATGTTTCTCAAACTCGATCGATACTAATCAAAATGTCACAGGTGTGATCATATCACTTAGCAAATCATTCTTCTCGAAGTGAATTTTGTATTCAGTAAATCTTGTTATTGTCGAGTATGCAGTTGTTTTATCCTGGTTTGTTGTGCTTTTGTAGTTAAGAAACTAAACTGTAGAAAATTAAATTTTAGTTGTTTTTGACGAATTCTTGGTATTATAATGCAGCGCTAAAAGTTGTATTACAATATAAGTATATCATTCTTGTAAAATTATTCGATTTACTGTTGGAAACGGAAAAGAAAATTTATGAGACGTCCTGTTTTTCACACCGAGAAATATGGTAATGTTGCCGACGACATAAATTTGAAATAAAGAGGAAACGGTTAGACAGGGTGAGTTATTATAAGAGGCGAGATGGTGAAGTGAGAAGGGAGAGAATCACGAGGTAAATGAGGGTGAGAGGGTGTTGAGCTAGCGAACATGAGGACCACAGGCGTCTATTATCTGTAGACGGCAGGCTCAAGTTCAATGGGGCGCAAACACGATGCTTGTAACTAAGCACAGCAGCACAGGCGACACGTTGAGGTCTGGGAGTGCAGCGAGCTTAATGTACATCGGACGGGTCACGACATGATTGACTAACCGACCTGCATCCTGCACGCGACCTCGGCTAGACTGATGTCATTCTTCTCCGCACACACAGACACCTGGTCTTGCTACCTCTCCTCTCTTCCCCTCTTCAAGGACACTGCGTGTTCTATGTTCTAGAAGCTACTGGCAGCTTCCCATTCTTTCTACAGCATTTCCATTTGAACTAACATATCATATTTGGTCTAAAAAGTTAAGGAAGTAGCCATACATGAATCTGATCGACGTATTATTCATTAGAAATATTGTTTGAAACAGATAGGCAAGATAGTGAGAATCGGAATTGGTCTCTTCCGAGAAACCTTCTCAGAATTCGCCTTGTGTGATGTAGGAAAACAATAGAGAGAGAGGCAAATTAAGCCAAGCTGAGAAAATAATTCAGGAAGGTCATAATACATCCAAACAACATCAAACAGTATGAAACAAGAATTGTAGTGAATTTAATATAAATTACGCAAACATAACACATATTGCAGTAGAATATATTTTGATTATATATAACTAAGTAAGTATTTTGGACACACGCCATTGCAGCAAATTGTGCATCATAGAAAACCAGAGAACACACACAAACAAGCAGATCAGTAAACAAACAAAATGACATTGTTTGCAACTGGCAAACAAAGGTAAACATATACAATTCCACAAATAATTCAAGAAAATATCACTAACGAGCACCCAAGCACCAAAATATAAACCAAGGGAAAATAAATAAATAACTCAGATTATTCCACGAAAGGAATTCCCTCAGTAAGTACGAAACAACAGACAAATCAAAACGAACGAAAAAACGGAATGTCTCCGTCGGACTGTGTATGTGCCTTAAGACGGAGACAGATTAAAGTCTCCGGAACGTGGCATTTTGTTTTGTCGCAAGGAGTGCATTGTGTTCGTCTGATTTTCATTGTCTTTCTGTCCACAGTTGCTGCGTTATTGGTTTTTGTTCGCTTTCCTCAAGGCGTCTGTGTTCCTACTGTGTTGTCTACATTCAGATTTTGTCGTTCGTTTTGTTTTGTCTGTTTGTTGTTGTGATTATTTTGTGTCTGTTGTTTCGTACATACTGCCGGAATTCCTTTTGTGGAATAATCTGAGTTATTTATTTATTTTCCCTTGGTTTATATTTTGGTGCTTGGGTGCTCGTTAGTGATATTTTCTTGAATTATTTGTGGAATTGTATATGTTTACCTTTGTTTGCCAGTTGCAAACAAAGTCCTTTTGTTTGTTTACTTGTCTGTTTGTGTGTGTTCTCTGATTTTCTGTGACACATCATTTGCTGCAATGGCGTATTTCCGAAATACTTCTTTAGATTGTAACTTGTCTCCATTGTAAGAATCGTTCAAAACTAACATAGGTAAGATTATTATGGCGAAAAATTGCACAGAGATTAATATTTTACTGCGAACATTAAAACCCGTCAACAATGTACCATTATGAAATGCAATAAGACAATATTGAGACTAAAACAGTAAGCTAACATCAATTCAATGACCCCTTTCCTTACCAATGAACATGAGATTATAAATGTAACGCAGAAACTAAAATTCTTTAGAACTTTATGATATATATTTTAATCATGAAATGTACTACATATGTAATTGTAAAGCAATTAGTAGCCACTGTAAAATATTTCATTAAAGTATGAATTTGGCTCAAGTGTCTTAAACAAGCTAGGCTATTAATCCAGAACACGAAAAAGTACCATGACAAAAGCAGAGAAGTTCAGGTCTATAAGCATTCAAACTGTATTAGCACATCGATCGATGAGGTAGTCTACTCCATAAATGATTGTACTCGTTCTTTATAAAAAAACTGCGTTGTAAACACTCTTCGGTATGGCTTACTTAAATATAAGCCAACAACAGATATAAGTGAATTTGTTTCAGCTTTCATTTTCACACGACAAAGGAAACAAGTGACATGGTAAACTCTGCAACGTATTCAAAATAATTCGATCTACCCTATTAATCAGGAAAAACTTCAGATAAACTGTATAACTATGATGTCATAGGTGTAGCACACAAACTAATTCTGCCTTATTTGTCAGAAATAAGCAATGCTTGTAATTGAATTAATGTAATATAACAAATATTCAGACTGGTTAGATCCAAACATGGAGTTACATATGGCCACATCCTAGGTCCGTTACGTTATTTAAATGTGGAACAGCGATAGTATAGAACTGCTATGTACTAAATGAACTTTGCACAGAATATATACGATCAATCAAACTAACTACCGCCCGACATAAAGGTGGCCGGACAGGGAAATGAACCCAGGTCTTCTCGGACGTGAGTTCACTGAATTTCCACTGCGCCGCCTCGCTCGTGTCTAAAAAATAAAAATAATAAAACATTCATTGAAAAGGATTTATAATTCAGTTTTCTCGTTCACATTTCTTAAAAGCAATGCAAAGTGTTCATTTTATATCTTACCAAAGCATTTGATACAGTTTCATATGAAATTCTTTTGAAAAAAAAAAATGGAATAAAATTGAAATAATAGGACTGGCAAACACATGGAATGCAAAGTGTTAATGTAAATAATAAGCTTGGAAACTCAATGAGAATAATTACTGCAGTCCCGCAGGGAAGAATTCGTGGTCCAAATTTGTTTTTGATTTATGTAAATATCTTATGCAGATGATACTGTGATTCTTTTTTTATCTGCTGCATGGACATCAGTTTTTAAAATAGCTAACGAAGACTAATAGTTAATTAAAGAGAAATCTACGTTAGATAACAATTAGCTGTTTCTTAATGTAACGAAAACAAAGTGCATATCATTTTCTGCAAACAAATTGTTCAACCAAAAATTCACCAAGAAATAAAATTACGTAACTGTAGTCAATTAAATGCAAACCATAAATTTAACGCCATTGGAGTACAGCAAACAAAGTATTTGGGTGTTATGTTTTTCTGTAATTTTAAGGCATGTTACTTATTTAACTAAAAAATTGGTAAAACAATTTATAAATTTATTGAATTTACATATGTTTTATTAATTGAATATACACAAGAGTGACTTATGTAGCCATTATTCAATCTGTTCTGCTCTAAGGTAAATTTGCGTGTGAATGTATGAGCAAAACGGCAATCAAGCCACAAATTTTGATACAAAAAGTTATTTTACGAACTGTATTTTAAATATTTTTTACTGTCCATCAAAGGAACTTTTCAGTCATTTAAGAGTATTCAATATCAGAAAATTTTATATTAGAACCATATTAGCCAGTTTCTTCGACAAAACGTTACCAGTACAGTATTTATCTCACATATATCCTGCTCGTCATAAGGAAAATAAAAATTTTCCAATTCCGATAGTTTACAAAACAATTTTTCAAGGATCATCCGCATTTTTGCTTTCACAAATTGTAACAATTCTTCCTGAAAATGAAATAAATAAAACTCTGAACAAAAAAAAAAAATATTTATTTTGATAGATGGTTAAAGAACTTAAATGGTGATTAGTTGTCATTAATTTTTAAGTAGTAGGTTATCTAGTTAATCAATTTACATTTTATGTATTTTAAATTTTTGAATACTATCTGCTTCCATTAATAATTATTTTAAAAATGTATTTATTTTTAATTTGTAATTCATGCAGCATTCAACATTTTTTTTTTTCAATTTAATTTAGTACTACTGTATGATAAGTTATCTTACATAAATTACAGCAGATATAGAAACTAATTTGTCTAGTAGCAAACACGAGCTTCGCTTATGTGAGTGTGAGGTCTTCCATTTTATAAAAAGTATTTATGTAAGTGCTGTAATCTGTAAATTGAAGTAAAATAAAAAAATCAACATGTTTTTAATGCTCTGGTTTAGAGTGCTTTCCCGCCCTTAAGTAGAACAGTAGTTTAAAATTCTAAAAACATCTTACCAACCAAATTAAATTAAAACCACATAGTATTTGCAGAGACGTAGATAAATAAAAAAGTAATGGAACTAGGACGTACCGTAACCTTTCAGTCAGATTGTAACACTTACGTTATTCGCAAACTGAATATATAATATTATATTCTGTTCACATTGCAGTAATAACTGCTCAATTTAATTAACTTTATGAAAATATGTTGACCCTGGAATTCACGGGAAAATGTGTTCAACAACTTGTTTCAATATATTTAGTCGACATCTGCAGTTCTGATTCCTCGATGTTGGCTGCGTGTCTTGTTGTACAGACGTTTGTCATTTGTCTGTGCATGTTACGACAAGGTTACTGCGACACCACGCGTCTGTGATTTGCGGGTAGAACACCAGTCGCTGATAAGATAGAAACACCCAACCACTGACCACAATGCAGAGTCGTAGACGTGCACATGCGACGTTGAAACTGTTATTGCCTGCTCCAGAGACAGGCCAGTTGAACACGTGACAATCTGGCGCGGCAGTCAGTGAGTGTGTTCTTTCGTGCAGGGTTGCTGTTGGCCCACACTTCTCAAAAACTAATTCAGTAAACTATCACTCACTCGCCGAAATAACCATTACGTTAAGGAGTTTGAAATCTAACTTTTCTTCGAATGAATGCGCAACATTTCCAAGTCTTAACTGTTATTTCTGTCAATTTCCCCAGCTTAAATTAAACATTTTATGTGCGGTATGTTGTTTGATTAATGCTCTTTACTTTGATTATGATGCTCTTAAAGGTTACAGGAAACAGTCTAATGCATTGATGTTACCAGTTTCTCAGTTGCTCATGCTATGCTGCGTACAAATATGTATTATAGTTTGCAGGAAAGAAAGTGCAGACGTCTGATATACAGGGTCGAGTGTAAATTGCCGAAAAGCTCACGGGTACAGGTAGCCAGACCTATATCAAGAATATTGAGTAGAGGAACCCTGCCTCTATTGTCAATAGTATGGGCGTAATATCGCAGTGAAACTTATGTTAATGAACATGTTAAGTTACGATAATTCAACAAACACTAGAAATGGAACGCTGATGTTCCGGATTCAATTAGGATGCATGACAACACGTATGCAGGAAACAAAGTGTGAACACCGTCTCATCCCATGCGTTGGAAACATGGGGTCGCTTCTGATATTATGCCTGTATTGTTGTACATGTACGCCTGTAGCTGCCCATCCTAGTGAATAAATAACCGGAATGACATAAGGAACAAGAATTGTGCACTTGTCCGAACACGCTCAGACATTTCTGAGATACAGGCACTCGAAAGTTGGAGCATTGCGGCAATGCCGACAGGTAGGCAACCAATGTATCACGTACATGGTGACATGCTTCCGAGGAACACTGACGATGTACAACTTTATTACCGAGAGGTATGCAACACACATGACAAGTAATGTGGAAGGGGATACTTGTATGCAGGGGCGCAGGCAGAACGTCTTCAGTGGTATGTGTAACACAGTAAAACGAAACAGGTTTTATAGTTTCAATATTGGTAGAAACACAGGAGCTACAATGTAAATGTACCAGCACATAACACGACAGTGATTACATATTTGTATTTACCTTACACGAAACAGTCTTAGTCACACCTTGCAAGTTTCTAAGCAGCATGTGTTCCAGTTGTCCTCCATACCAACACAGGAATGCACATGACGCACAACAGTGGCCTAGGGCTCTATAAAGACTAGGTATAATCGTCCGCCATTTTGGGTCTTTCGCAGCTACCGCTAGCGAAGTCATGCTCGCGCTCCTGAAAAATCTCAGAAACCTAACTCATCACCAATCGAAAACTATTCGGTCAATCGACTTAAAAAAAATTACAAAGTATAATTGAACTATCTTGTCAATGATGCTATTCATTAATTTTCTTTATGACTGTTATTTACTATGTAAAAAAAAGTTTAACAATGGCATGAACATTTTTGCCCGGAAAATGCAGGGTAAAATATAGTAAGCGAGAAACTTTTTTGTTTTACGAGATAGATGGGGGGTGTCAGTGGACGAAACTGAAAGGATAGTATAAAATTAACATTTATGCCCCTCTTGACGAGTTCCGCGAATCGCTGTGGTTTTGGCGGCAGGTTGAAGACAGAATATCTCTGGCGCGCGGCGCCGCGCCGTCTAGCTCAACGACCTGACTACG
>PNEQ01001285.1:0-18140 GCA_003012365.1 Medauroidea extradentata
TTTCTTATGTCATGTTGTCTGTAAGATCTTCATAGTTTTAAGAAAATTATATTGAAGCGTCTATTTTTTATGCTAGTTTCAAAATTGAGACGTCTTGAAAAATAGATTGAATTTTTATTTGGAGATACAGGAAAATGTACTGGAATTTTTTTGTTGTGTACTGGAAAATAATTTGTAAATATTAGTGGACACCATGATTTTGTTAAAATGTTGGGCCTAAACTGATATGTACTTGTACACTTTGTTGACCAAGTAAGTTAACCCTACATATATGTCAATTTAACATGATATGCACTAAAACTATTTGTAATAATTCAAAGAGAAATGTTGGAGTGTGAATCATTACATGTTAGATATTTGAAAATGTGTACTGTAACTGTGACCGGATGTACTTAGTTGTAGTTGTTGTCCCTTTTTGTAAAACATGTAGGTAGTATGTATCGATGCTACATTCGGAAAATAAAGAGATATTGTATGACCCAACAATATATCATAAGCTTGGACGAAGAAAAACATTTTGATAATACAAAATGAATAAATGTTAGGACTCAGAAATTGAAAATAAAACAAAATTGTCTAAACTTCCCTTTAATGGTGGCGCCTACCTGCGCGTTAAGGAGGGTCACAAATGACAGACAAGGGCAACCTTGAAGCACGCATGAAATAATGTATCGCCTCTACAAGACAAGCGCTGAACTAGCGTGCAAGCTTCCTGCCAAACCATTTTACTATGTGATATTAAGCGGTATCCACATAATTTTATTGGTGGAAAGTCTATATCAAAGTTCAGTGTAAATCGTAATCTGAGTTTCACATACATCAGGTTAGTACATTTCGAAGTACAGCCGTTTGAAAAGGCATTTTTTAACTATGTTGGTGGGCTTAATAACAGTGCTTTTAATGACCGTGGTATCTTAACAATGAGGTTCCGACCTTGTCTGAAGCTTATTCTCTTTTCGTATGTTGGCACAGTGGCATGTGTCGAATATTTTTGTAGAAAAAACTGTTTACAAACACAATGCTACACATTTGAAGTGTGGGGTAGGTAGCACCCTTAAGCAAATTTTATTTTTCGATGCCATGATGTGCATGCGCAGCATATGAGTGTGTTTTTACATTGTTCACTGTGTTTGAACAACTACACTGCATTTTGTTTTTTAGTAAAAATTACATCTTGTTATTGTGACACCGGTAGAAAATATGGATTGGGCAGCACAAAAAGAAAATGAGCAGCAGAAAAAAAAAGAACTTGAGCAGCAACTCTAGTTTCCATTATTTGTTGAAAACATTTTTCAAACCTAATGCAGGAGTTTAAAGGCAGCAGGTGGGTTGCCCTTTTCAAGAATTTTAAATATCAGCTGGAGATCATGTCTATTTTAAGATATTACATAATAATTCACATTAGGTTTATATGCAAATAATTATGCTGTCATTATTATATTTTGTATACGCATTACATTACATAATATTAATTCCTACTTTTTATAATTTCGAGTTTGACTCTTGATAATGTTCCTTGAATAAAGTTAATTTTTATGAATTTGCAAATATTATGAATGTTAACTTAATAATTTCCTAAAATTAATTTGACATAATTTTTTCTATAATATTACATAGTGTTAAATTTTTTGAATTTTCTGTTTTTTAACAAACAGTAATATTAAGAATGTATGTTATGAGGGTGTGTGTGTACATGTGTTGTACACATACGCAAGCAAGTGTACATTCACATTTCATATTGAAATTACTGAAATAGTTTTTTATTGAATAAGTTCTTTATGGTTTTGGTTGCTATGATTGCAAGGGACCCCACAAAAGCTCGGGCTGCCACCGATTACCACCTTCATGCATGAATTGTTAAGGGAATATTTAAGCCATGTAATGCATAATCTCTACATGGAAGAATGTGTAGCACTTAATAATTTTTTTTGTATGTTGTCCACTTACAATCATTTAGTTAAATTTATAGTTAACTTGAGGGCAGTTACTGTACTGGCAAAGTCAATCGTAACGTAAAGTTGCGTGTCTGGTATAATTTTAATCCTTATTCAATTTGCCTTTTTTCTTTCTTTTGATATTTCTTTGTAAAATCATGGGCAGAAGTTTTATTTTCCATTTGCTGTTTCGCTTACAGCATCGCAGAATGATCAAGGGCATGACAGGCTGGTGCAGGACGAGGATGGACAAAAGCTCAGGAATGTGGGGGTTTTCTAGGAATGGAAGAGCCCAGTAGGTGTCTACCCTATAAGCAAACGCATCACTCCGCCAAAGAGTGGGATGTAATTTTAATTAAATATATCCAAGAATGCGGGAGTTTATCTAGTGTTAAATAAATACTACATTATTCTTTTATGTAAATTTTACAGAGTAATGTTTGATTCTTTTCTTCTGGGCGATGGTAGTGGGGTTGACTTCTTGGCCCACCATCTTGGTGGCTTGCGAAGACGTTTGCCTCGCCCCAGTCTTGGAGTGGCTCGCATGATGAGTGGACGTATGTTTTCAGGGCAAGTGAAGTTAGACGATGCAGGCGAGAGGAAAGTATTGGAACAGGTGTAGCGACTCAGCCATGGCCAGTTGTCTGAAGCATAAAAATAGGAAGTAACAGTAAACTATGCAGCTGTACATGGCATAGATATTCACGTCCACGTGACCGAGAAATGGCTTTTCTGATAAAGGATTAATGGTGCAATGCTCAAGAACTATTATGAATAACTTGGTTACCAACAGCCACATGCTCTACAATCCACAAATGTAATTCCTTTTATTATTCATCAAGTTTTTTCTTTCTTTTTGGCTGCCATGCATAACAAACTGGTTCCGTGCTCGTAAAAAGTGTGCCATTGGTAAAACTGAAATAAAACTAGTCTGTAATCATTGGAAATTTCACTTCTTCTTATTTGTTAAGGGCCCGAACAAACAAATCATTCTTAAGATAATTAGTGCTTTACTGACTAATGCTAGGCCATTAGCAGGAAGGACACATGATTGCACATCATGAAGCAGCAATAAGAAAACTGGCTATACATGTCCCACCACAGTGTCTTGTCGTGTAACCTACCTGTAAGCATTTTAAACTTATTATACTAAACAAATTCTTTTTGTGTAGGGTCATAAGAGGATGGAGTGTTTATTATTTAGCGAGATTAGTCCAATGATTTTTATTTGTGTAACTTAGAGGTGTAATAAAACACGGCTCTGCTGCTGTAATTAAACAAATATCAAACATCATAAAGGTCGTTACAATGAAAGTTTGCATTAAGGAAATACTGTTTTTGTACTGCAATGAATAAGTAAAAATCAGAATGTGTTTGGAAACTGACTTTAATACTCAGGGCTATTTGACTTACAGCTACATGTTAGAGCTGAAATTTCCTTTCGTTTCTTTTAAAAGATAAGGCAGCAAACGCGTGGGTCTGTTAGAAATTGAACTAGGAGTCTTGTGAGACCATCTACTTGTTCTGGTACTACATACAATGGTGTTCTAATAAAACAGCCCCTATTCAGGAGACTACTTTTTAATGTGACACAGCAGCTTGTGTCCTCTTTTGCTGACTGATGGATAAATATGGAATAGGTAATTAATAATTTAGTAACTGGATAGCTCCTTTTGTTCTCTTTTTATAGTAAAATTAATAATAAAAGCAATTAACTCTCAGTTCAATTTATTATATGTTCATGAAGAAAACAAACAAAACTCAACCCGTGCATTCGGATGCAAACAAAGGAAGTTAGGTTAACAAACAATACTACATGCCGTAAAATACATTATAAGGCCGGCGCCCAAATTTCTGTTGGACTTGACAGTGTTAGCCCAAAGATTTATTGTGGGTAAAAGTCAAAGTTTCTTTAATACAATTAGATTTTAATAGTCTTGAGACTACTACTTCACACCACTAAATTATAACACATACTGCTTTTTCTTTTAAAGTGTTATTTATATTCTCTAAAGCATAATATGAAAAAGAGTATTTAACTACATGTACGAATAAATATTAACTCGAGACTTCACTTCCCCTCTCCAACACTAAGCCTGCCCGTGTTCCACCACCACTCTCGATCACCATGACTTCCCGACAGACTATACACACTCAGCGAGCCATCTTTTCACGCACGACAACTAGCTCCGACTAACCCCAGAGCAAACATATACAGATACATACTTGTTTGCGTGGATTAATACATTGGGATCCAAGTTACTTAGAAATTTGTAACAAAAAAGATTCAGATGTTAAATTCAAAACACAATATAGTTACCAAGAAATGTCACCAGTATTTTTATACCAGAATAAACAGAAAAAAAACACAATATATTAAATCGGCCATATGGACAAACAGGTTCACGGGGCAATGCTTAATCAGTGCCCAGTTGCACAAGGCACACAACGTGACAAACAATGAGTTTGCTAATCAGCATGCCTGCACGCCCCTTCAATGTGCCTCCCTGAGTCTAAACTTTGACCTGTCAGTCGTTCACATGCAAGAGGAGGCTAACTCATCACCATTCATTTTAAAAATAACAAGAAAATGTTACTTATAAAAAATGCTTCAAATTTCATTCTGAATAAAATACATCAAAATACAATAGTAAAAAAAATTTAATAGCAAAAAATTACTACTACCATGTTCTCATTGGCAGATAAATTTATGTTTCTAAATTTTTAAATATTAATTTTGTGACTAGCTCCCCAATAATTATAGTAGGGTTCCTTACCGAAAAGATTGTCATAGACTGAATTAAAGCACAAAACTTCATACCTTGACTCTATACACCTATTACAAACAATTTCACAGTCCATTTGTAATAGGTGTATACATAGCTGCCAACCTCAAGGATTCAGAAATAGTACAATTTTCAAAATGAGTAAAATTTTGCGTAAACTAGTCGCGGCATTTCACGTGTTGTGTGTATGTAAATTCCATCGAACTAAAACACTTTATTTTTTAAATAAAATATTACACTGTTTGCATTTCAATATGTTGTATGCAAAATAAATTTAGAACATGCTGAATAATTAATAAAATTACCTAAAATTTTGACTACTATTCATATGTTGTGTTCATGGCTAAAATTGCACTAGTCTCCCTACAGCAATTATAAAGAAAACAAACTTAACAGGGAAATTACTGAACGAATTATAAATCAAGCTAACTTTGTTGCACCATCTTAACTGCTCATAATATAAATATTCATACAAATCTAAACCAACCTAGTAGAGGTAGTTTTGGTTTCTGCAAGTTTACAAACATCAATAGACAGGCCCCTAAGTTACGATTTCTGGTAATACAGCTTTTAAATTCTCTTTCACAGTTCCATAAATGCACGAAAAATTCTTAAGTGCAAACTAGGTAATTTAATCACACTTGACACATCTAACAACAATTGTCCGACACTGCAAATACTGTGGATTTGAGAAATAAATCGTACATCGATGAACGTGCAGATATGAGAGTATTTAATCTCTTATACAATACCACATACTCTAAATTTTTGGACAGTTTTTTCATCCGCAATTGTATAAAAACGTCATTGTACAAACTGCAAAGTTGTATTTCCCAGATATGAAAGTTGCAGTATTCCTATGTTTTACGACTATTAAATATACGACGTCGATACAATTACCGGCACTAAAATACGCCGTCACAATAACAAAGTTATACATTTAACCTGGTCAAAAACCATGTTTACAAACACTACGCAACTACGACGTGCCCTTCAACATTTGCTGGAAAAATAATAATTAAACGATATTTTCTTTCAGTTCACAAGATTTGATGCATGTTCTTGAGCAATCACTACACCTAGACGGTAAATTGGAAAGTCACTTCAAATTGAAACAGTATATATATATATATATGCTGTGTGCCAGTGCATGTCACACTTGCATGTTTATTTTGGTTTGGTATGGAAAGACAATAAAAAATGGCATTGTGTGTACCAGGTCTAAAGAGTTGTCTAATGTTGTCCTACTGAAGTATTCAATGTTATATACTATATTAAATTTTATTCTGTTTCATTGTGAGCTGTTTTGAGTATGATGAGTGTAAAATTAATATAAAATTTGTTTGTTATAGTATAAAGTAATTTCACATTAATTGGGTGGTTGTGAAAAACACCCTACCTAGTTCAAATTTGTGTATATTATGCCTTTTGTAATTTAAATCTTTAATAACAGACCATGTGGTTTATTTAATATTGGTGTACCAGATATCCAGGATGATACAACCAGATTCAGTCATATAGTAAATGGGAGCGTAAGTAAATTAAATCCATTTTCAAAATTAAAATATAATTTTTAGTTGGGACAATTAAAGTAGTAATTTTTTTAAATTAGTTTGCCGGCTTATTTAATTTCAAAATCACAACAGTAAAATTTTAATTACTTCGTTTAATACAACCTTTTCTTTTATTTTTTTTATTTTTCAAGTTTTGTTGCAGATTTTGGTTGTCTATAAATTTTTCTGGTGGGATCGGCACCTTCAGGTTTGCAATCTTTTACAAGCTGTAAGATCCTTGGTACTGATGTGGTAGATTGCCTGCTTCATGGAACACCTTCATGACATAGGTTATTGTCATGACATAGGTTATTGACAAATGTTGGTAAACCTTTTCACAGGGTTGCTTTAGGTGTTGCACTGCTAATGTAGCATCGATTGACATCTTTTGTTCCCAATTAACGAATTCATTTCAGTATCATTTATCATTTTGGCGCAAAAGCTATAGATTCCATGTTTGGAACTAAACCTTATATAACATAATTTTGCTGTTCACTGCAAGATAAATGACTGTACAGTGATGACGAAGCTGAAAGGTCGTATTGTAAGGAGTGCTAGAAAGTCAGGCTGGTCAGCGAGGTGTCGCAAGAGATGGCGTGGCTATGCAGAAACTTAAGAGGTGTTGAAGACCATTTTATTTGTCTTAACTAGCAATCTCTGTGTTGAGAATGTGGGTAACAGTCGCGCAAGTTGGTAAAGTAACAGGCAGTAGCTGACGTAGTAACTTGCTTTTTCTTCTTTTGTTGCCTTTGGTTTCTGTTGGCAGTAAAGTGTGATACACTCAGAGAGAATCAACTCCATCTTAGAGTGAAAACATTAATTTAGTGTATGCCTATTTTCAAAGCCTAATAAGTGTGATGGTCGAAAATAAGAAAACTGTTTTTGGTGGATGATAAATCTTTTTATACAATCCATGATACAATAAACACAGGAAGAATGAAGCAGTGAATAAACTTAACTGCATTCTTTATTTAATTAAATATCCAAGACCACACCACAAGTAAAAGTTCAAGTTCACAATGAGCAATATGTGGCAGTTCAGGAACATAAACTAAACAACAAACATTGGGTGATGTTATAGTATGCGGCCACATCAAAATAAATCACAATCAGTGTTTTAGAATGAGAAAGGTGTGATGCAAATGGTGCTATATAAGAAGAATAATAATAATGAAATTCCAAAATAAAATTACAATGCAGAAAATATCACTATTTATTCTACTCTGTTTAAAAGTAATAGAAGATAATGCCACAAGAACTCAAAAATTGCTTTAATTCCAAAAGAAAAAAAAACATGTTTGCAAAACAATTTAACAAATTAACAATGCTATCACTGTTCTTGCACATGGGTAACGTTTGTGCACACTACATTATGAACACATATTTAAGTTACTAAATACACATAATATTAAAAAAAAAAAAAAAAAAGGCTAGAAACAGTATACCTACCAAACAGAGACAAACAAGTCACCTTTAAAATCTGAGCTGGGGGTAAATGGTTACATCAAGAATAACTTTTACACATTTGGCTACAATTAAAATATGCAAGAAATGGCAAACACAATACTGACACACATTCACAAACTTTACATACTAATTTTAAAGTTGGTAAAGGTTTTCAACTGGTCAAAATAATTGATGTAGTGACAACTTGTAGGCAAGAAATAAATTACTGATAAAGTTCCTTCTATAATTTCACATGTCATTTGTACATAATTAACAAGTTCAACTTATTTCTAGTTAACAGTTTGCATTTACATAATACAATAAAAATTTTACTATCTGCAGCGAAAATCATAATATGTTAAAGGCATGCAGGGTTAGGTTCACTCAAGAGGCATAATGTACTTGACAAAAAGTTTTACAACTATGATTTAAGAACATATAGAATATACAACAAAAAAAATAAAAAAAAACACAGGAAATGAGACAGGAATTCCTAACATTCACAATGGTCATCACAAAAGACATGAGTTATACAACAAAAATTATATTATTACTAACGGTTACATACTTCATCAGGAAAATGTATTTTACAAAAATCTATTACTAATTAAAAAAAGTGAATGGTAGGGCAAATTGATCAACTTATAGATACAATTGCCATGTAAACCGGAATCAAATGTCAGTTTCATGTAAAAACATCACAGTAAGTCTTATGTATTACAAGCAGCGTGGAGGCGCATTAACAGTTAACTTCAAACAATACGAACATTTCCACAACTTACAACAATGTCTTACAGTACTTTCCTATAGTACTGTATGTGATATAAATAGTTGATGAATAGTTGTCACATTACTGTTTCTCACTGCCTACTTTAGTTTGTCCAGGGGCGTCATTTGGGGCCACAGGGGGGAGGGGGCAAATGCCCCCCCTGGATTTAGAGTTTCAAGTGTATAAATATATTTGTTGTATTTTTAAATTTAAATAATGCTAACTTAAGCACATAAATCTGAAGTTTTATTATTTAAGTATCTAATTTATACATGCTTAACTAATAAAAAAGATGCAACAAGGTCACTGTTGCCGGAAAACAAAATCTTGCCCCCTCCCTAGAAAAACCTAAAATAACGCCCCTGAGTTTGTCTAATTTAGTTCAGATAAGCTCTGATTAAATAAGAAGTGCTAATGCTTCTATATATATATATATATATATATTTTTTTTTTTTTTTTTTACATCTTGTTTGGAGATCCTTCAATAAAAAAACTCATTTTTCAGACTGATGTATATGAAAAATTAAGAAACCAAACTTGTGAAACAAAAACAGAAAAATTTTCATTTGACTTTATGTCATACTTTCCATAAATAAAATTACATGATCATTGTTTTAAGTCCAATAGACAAGACCAAAAGGAAATTACTGCACACCACTTTAATACTCTGTGCATTAAGGCAATATTTTTCTTGATGCACACATCAGTCACACCCATATGGCATCTCTTTAATGGCCTACGATGGATAAAAAAGCATGATAAGAGGACTTTGCTTAAACACACACAAATAAATTAAATAAACAGCACAATAGGTATATTGCTGTCAAATTTTGTCATCCACATGGACAAATATGTGCAGAAAAAGATTAACAAAAAACCATTATCAAAACAGAGTACTGTCATCGATTTGTTCCCTTTGCATTGTATGTGCAAGAATCCTTCATTTGTGTGTACTATGTACACATAACATTTGGCTTTCTTGGGCTGTAGTTTTGTTCTATTGTCTATCTGACTTATTATTTCCTGAGACAACATAATTGTTTTTATTTCTACGTACCAGTAATGTCATGAAAATATCGCATAACGTAACTTCACACATAAAAATTATATTTTTAAAAATTTATACATCTTCTTAACATTAACATTTTTACGAAGCCCTAGTTAAAGCATTTTTATTTTTCAATTTTAATAATTTTTTGGCGAATGCCAGATAAGTCAACTACCAGCTTCTGTCATGCATCTTCCTTCTACTTTTATGTAAAAGTGATTGTATTTATGTTACCTGTTATTTAGGAGTATTTTCTCACTAAAAGTATTTTTAATTCAGTTTACAAGAAACAAGATTTCCAGTCAACAATTATCATGTGATGATAACATTTATTTTTGGCACCTCAAAATTGTAATCAATAATGTTATTTTTAAAAAGAAAACCACAATTATTATATTTCTACATTAGTGAATTTATGCTTGCATAATGTAATAGCATGAACATGTCCCCAATTTGTTATGTTTCTTGAAATAGTTGTCCATTACTATACAGAAAATACAAAGTTACAAAATTCATTATAAAGAAAATCAAAAGTTTCAACACAAATTTGCTTATTTTTGCAAAATAAAATATACAAATATCTTTATGCAGCCAACTGCAACTTAACACCTCATTGGATGGCTTTCACATTCTAACCCAATGTTTAACTAAATATATTATTAAACAACACTGGGAGTTCAATTTTAATCACCGTACCATCATCACATTAATCATGTGATTAGATAAACAAAACTTTAAACAGACATTGAGAAACCGGCCCTAAGGTTGAGTAGAAGAAATTTAATTATGACAAGCTAGTATTTGGTAAAAGTCTAACGCAGCTGAAATATACACATGTAACATAAACCTTTACATTGTCCAAAATTCTACTTCATTCCAAAAACACTCAAAACACTCTGAATTTGTTTGGAATGACATGATTAACAGATAAATAACATTGTTTTTAAGTTCACAATGAAACAAAACCAAAGTTTCACTACAAGTCTGCTTATTTTCATCCACATTTATCATTTCTCCTAAACCAGCAAGTAAAAGTGAAGCTCTTGATACAGCAAACTGCAACTCGATTGAGTCATTGTATGACTGCTACATTTATCTGACTGTACGTTCAGCTAAATATATGGAAAAAGTAAAGAAACAGTTCAATGTCAATCACAACTTAGTCATTCTGTTTAACTTATGTGATTAGATAACTACGACTTCAAACAGACATTGAGAAACTAGCCCTTATTTTTGTATCTGTATTCATACATATGCAGATACATTTAAAACAGACACAAGGTCCTACATTGCACTTATCTTCTCGATTAAATGCTTTCCTAGGTTAGCATTCCAGTTTTACATTTAGCTAAGCAAACTTACATTTTCACAAATTACCTTCTTCTCCCTCATTGCAGCATCACTCTTAATTTTTTTTATTGCATAACAAGACACAAATTACACAAAAAACTTTTTTTTCCTCGGCTTTAGAACAAAATTCTTTTAGTGATGTAAATAAACTTAATTAATACCCACGTTTGAATAAACTTACAGATTTACATACAATCAAGATAATGCAATTCACATAATATATGCACTGGATAAAAAAGACCTGAACAACAATACTGGCTATGACTTACCAACAATGTGCCTATAACTGTCGCCAGCCATAAATTAAATGCTTTGGAATTCTTTTTAAATTATAAGTCTTGTATTTAAACCTACCAACTTATTCACTTATGTTTAATTATAAAGTGAGCCTCAAATGGTAACAATACAAACATATAAAAATGTCCAAAATGAGCACCATCAAAATGAGCAACATACAAAATAAACATTGAGTACAGCAGCAAAATACGATATATTATAGTTTACAAGACAGTTGCCGAATCTCAAGTCTAACTACAACACAATTCGAATAAAAGAATAGACCTTGGTATTATTACACCCATCAAAAAAAATTTTAATTGAACTATTCTAACTTCCGATAAGAAAGACACATCATTAAGAGCACTCTGCATCAAAAAATTCATAACCTTATAATTGTACCAAATACTGCCCAACTCTTACACATTACAATAGTAATTTTTCATGAATTAAATATTTTTCAGTTAAAAAGTTTTCGTACAAGCGCATGTCAAACTAGTGATTGACAATTTTTGCTACTTACCCAAAGTAAAAACTAACTATACAAATGTATTAAGCTACAAAATGACACCTGTGTTATTTTACATACAGTCTGTCTCATGAAAGAATTCCATATTTTGACATTTCTCTTCTGAGAAATTTGCCTGGCTGTTCCATTGTTTGGAGCTTTAAACCTGCCTGGCTTCCTGGAAAAGCACAGACTTCACAATCCTGTTTACAGACACACTTCTCAGAAGTGAACTGTCAAAATGTGGAATTCTTTCACGAGATAGACTATAATAATTATTTTTAACAAATGCAGGTACTCAAAGAAATGCAAAAATTTAGGTACATTCAAGAATTTTTTAATACAGTTTTTACATGATATTACAATTACAAAGGTGTCAGTTTGTAGCTTAATACATTTACTTTCAATCTAAAATTATTACATTCATATTATTTTAATAGATTTTACTTTAGGTAAATAGTAAAAATAGTCAAATCACTACTTTGGCTTTCGTTTGTATGAAAAATATAGAACTGAAAAATATTTTATTTGGGGGAAATTACTATTAAAGTAATGTGTAAGAGTTGGAAAGACTTTGGTACAGTTATAAAATTACAATTTTTTTGATGCTGAGAATCCTTAAGGGTTTTGAATAACTTAACACATATTTTATCTTTGGTTTTG
This sequence comes from Medauroidea extradentata, assembly GCA_003012365.1. Lineage (NCBI taxonomy): Eukaryota > Metazoa > Arthropoda > Insecta > Phasmatodea > Phasmatidae > Medauroidea > Medauroidea extradentata. The sequence continues at coordinate 12,334 of PNEQ01001285.1, forward strand.
AGAAGTCTTACAGCACCAGTAGATCAAATCATACCAGGCCAAAAGATGACTAGCAGCAGCTGTGTAGGTCTTTCTGACATGGGCACATATTTTCTTAGAACCACAGTTCTCCAATCCCAGAAATTTAAGACATAAATTGTCCAACATTTTGGAGCAAACTACAATGTCCCATAAAACTTGCCAGCCAACTTATTTCTGTGACAAATTTCTATGTTACTACAAAAATTAAATACAAACAACAAATACAAAAAAACTTCAATGAATTTCACCCATTGACAAGAGTATGACTGAAAAAAAAAAGACACATGTTCTGATGATAAACACTGTGACATTTCTATTATCACACTGGTAGCAAGACAAGATTGTGGTTAGTACTACACTAACTTGTACATGAATTATTACTGATATTTAGGCCTACATTAAAAGCTACTATTGTATCAATGAACATGTGGCACATTATTTTCCACTAACCTCCAAAATATAATAAGCGATGTGCAACTAAACATATCTGAAAAGTATAGTCCAAGGTTAAAACAATTTTGAGTTGAGTTTGTAAACAGAAAAATAATTTGTGAATATTTTACCATAAACTAATATTTAATTAACACAAAGCCATAAAATTTAAAAAGTGAAATTGTGCTATATGAGGTTTAAATTAGTTTTTTACTCTAAGTTGAATTTTTAGTTATTTGATTATTACACTGAGTGAGCTTATTAAAGTTCATTATTAGACTCCATTAAACGTAGAAGTGAAATTTTATCTTAAAAAATTATGAGTTACAAAAAATGTCATTCACCGAGCAGCTAAACTCGCAGACTTACATTACTGTCTGATAACAACATACTCCAGTTTATATAAAAGTGTCAGCAGCTTTAGCACATTACGAAACCAAAAATAGTGCATTAATACTGTAAACTCATGACCTTTTTTATGTTTGACACACTTACAATTAAAGAAGTACACTGAGACAGCAGTTAACGTGGTAAATTTATTGAATTTAATTGGAAACTGCTTCAGTGACTTCCAAACTGAACACAAACAGAGTGGACCATGCTTCTTTGTACAAATAGTGTAGTGCAACACAGTGATTAAAAACAACTGCTAGTTTCTAATACTGTATAGTATAAAACCCTTTTTCATTTTAAAAAATTATCTAAAGCCAACATTTTTAACAACCATGCATTATTTCAAATACATTGTTATAAATATAAATAGTAAAATATTAAACCATAATTACTTTTTACAAGACGAGTAAAAGATAGGAACTTCCAAAAATTCAAACATTTTTGTTTAAATGTGTACTCCTAATTTGTTATTGCTTAAATTGTGACTAGGCACAGTATGGTAATATCTCAATTATTACTTTAATGTACATAATAAAAATGCATACAAGAAAGGCAAAACCGTGAAAAGCAACCGTACATTTCCTCACAACATGAAAATCTGAACAGACATATTAGGTATACTTATAACTAGAGCAAGATTATTTTATTTACAAACCAGTGGATAAAAAGGATATAAAAATGGTGTAAATATAATCTGTTTAAATGTATCTGGATACCAGAATATTAACAAAGGTTTTAATGCCATGCTATCCTCAATTTCTTACCACTATCCGTCAAGATGGGAAACTACTCTTCAAAAGTCTTGAGACTTTTGAGTTGTCATCAAACAAATTTCGTACCATCACCACCTGCAAACATTATAAATTTTTATATTAAAAAAATATATATATACATACACACTTAAATGCGAACTAAATCTATGTTTACATACCGTAACTACATTTATTTATCCATCTAACTGTTGTATGTGTTTAAAAACCTTTGAACCAGTGGATTGAGTTCCATCAAACTTAGTACACATATATTATTTACATGAAAAACCATTTTTCTATAGTTCATCAAACTCAGCACACACACATGTTCTTCATTTATTCTCATTGTACTATGTTTACACTTTGAAAATGGTAGACATTTATGTATATATCTTGATCACTTGAGAAACATTAAAGAACCATTTTTCAGAATTTTCTGAATTCAATACATATATCGTACCTAATATCTTCAATTAACTTTAAAATGCTGTTCATGTCAATTGCTGTATTTTCCAATTATTTGCCATTTCCAAATGAACCATTTCACATATCCAAACCAAATTTAAAATTTTTATACTTTATCTTGTAAGTTTTGATTCAAGCTGGGTTTATTTGCAAGGTATGATATTTTGAAAGGTAAAAAGACGAGAATAAATGAAAATTTATTAAATATATTTTGCGAACTACCATACCAATTCTAATAAAATAAAAAATTCTGACAGTTCGTCATCCAAAAATTTATTTAAGTAGTCATAGTTGTAGGTCCAACATGTTAGGCATGATTAAATATAGGATTTTATTTTGTATCTCCATATATATGTGACTCATTATAATGTTATAGGTTAAATTACACACACATTTTGGAAAATAGATTTATGGTGGCAAGACCTTCATTTTTCTTTTCAGTAAGTATGTACCTTCCCACCATTTGTTAACAAGAAGAGTATAATATTAACAAACACAGCACATAGATTTTACTGTACTTTTTATAATGTTTAAACTGGGAGAACTTTGAGGTTAGTCTGAAACATGTCAATAATCCAAGAATAGCAACTACTCCTCATGTAGTGGCAGAGGAAGCAATTTGTTACTGCGATTTTTGTTCATAAGTCTATAGTCAAAATGATTTAAATCAAACTTAGGGTTAACTCATTTACATACAAGGAATTTTTTCTGAGTTTTTTTTTTTATTTTTCGGAACATTCACTTTTATTTCTACAAATTTAAATTTTTGATCAAGATATTTATTAAAAATTGTGTATTTTCACAATGGTTGTAATTACACAGTTGACGCCAGCCAAAGGGCCAGCATATGGGTTAAGCCCATAATGGCACAATTGTGCAACATTAACAAGGCTCAGGCCTCATTTTCAGACTCTCCTGCATCCACGCAGTGTAATTTTGCATGTAATAGTGAGTGTAATTGTGTTTTCATTTCCAGCAGTGTACATTGAAGCACGGGGGACATGTAAACATGCCGCCATGTTTGTGCCCGAAAATCACCATGTTTTCAGGGTTTATTTTCATATTGCAGCAGACATTTAGAAATGCATCATTCAATATCAGCAAAATATGTAACGCCATTTATTATGTAATTTAGTGTATGCCATTTTCATAAAATGTAATACCAATCATTTAACATGCACGAGGTACCGGAAGTCTGTGAACCCTGTAGCGTGGCAAGGAGCCCTTAGCGGCTGCCTTCCTCGTGGCAGTTCATCGAAGTCGTCTGGAGAGGTGAGACAGCTGTCCGTAAGCACATCAACTTTTGCTTACTGATTGTTAGTTTCAATAGTCTTCTTTAGTATACCGGTTCACCTTGCTCGCACACGTTACCAGACATCCCCATCGCATGGCGCGTCCGCTTAAACTAATAATTATTACCATTTTGGTACTTTTAAACTTAAAATCCGGGTTGGCATTATCACCGCCACATGGCTAGGGAATTCTGTATCGAGAGCTATCCAAGCTCATAATTTATTGTACGAGGCATATCGCAGTTAATTATTGTTCATTATCATTCAGCGCATACTTTGCTATCAATATTTTATATTTAAGTGTAATTTTGCGGGCATAATTCATGTTTTTGTGACCGACCATGTGCAGATTACCACATCGCCGTATTGCTCCAGTGTTCTTATAAGCAGTGCATCTACCACCCATTTCATTATAATGCATTCATGTAAGTCACCTAGTGGGGAGCATCATCGTGTGTATGGTGTGATATGTGCCGTTCATCATACATCCGGCCTAACGCATTCCGCCACACTTCGCGCAGGACTACTAACACAACTTGTAGAGCCCTACCACACTGTAACTTGCACGGAAACGGCTGCCCTGCAGTCTGTTAGCTAAGAGAGCGCTCATTTCAACCAACATTATCTACGTGCGCTTCCAAGCGAACCTGACGGCCCACCATAGCGGCCGCCAGATCCTCGCTGCTCAAGGAAGTGCATTTTCATATGCCGTAGAGTCATATCTGCTTCACACGGACCACATAACAACCACGTTCAATATACCGGCAGGTCAGTGTCACCGCACAGAGACAGCCATCACGTGTTAAACCAGTAATCAAGTATAGCAGTGCTTTGCCAGGGTTGCATAACTACGCCTACCTCATGCGTGCATAAGTGATTATTTCTGGCACTGTGTAATTCGTGTCAATAAATCATACTGCGTTGAACCGTCGTGTTACGTAATTTTCAACATCCTATACTCAGAGTGTAACCTTTGTAGTGTATCAGGCATACTGGGGGCCGACACCCAGTTATAACATAAATCAGCATTCAGTTTCAACGTACCGGGTGGGATATCAAACACGCAGAACGTACCACACCCTGAGACATAAGAGTCTCGAAGTGCAATACCTGGGGAATATTGCTGGTGCCCTTTCATCATAACACATAGATACATAGCAGCAGCTTAGTTCGCTATCCCGATCCCACCCAACGGCGTTACAGTTTAAACGTGTTCATTATTGTCTTTCAGATCAAAACACGTTGCTGCAACAGTTTTTATGAAATGTTTCACTTTTAACATATATTTTCCTTAAAAAAAAAAAAGTGGTGTATATGATCACCTTTTCCCCAACATGTAACCAATGGTTACTCGCGTGCGGCGAATTTATACGTTTAGTATGAGCGCGAACATGCACTGAGATAGAGGTTGATCCATTTAAATGTAAGATGACGCCTATGTTTAATGTAGAAAGTATTCATTGCAACTGTCAATAAAGTTTTCTAATGAAATGCATGTCTACATTATAGAACATTCATAAATAAACTAGGCATGATATTGTATAATAAAAATGCATTTACACATTGTAATTCTCATTTGTACTGGCTAGTAAGTCACACAATCCACTGCAAAATTTTTTTCTGTTTGTATGTGAATGAAGACTGACACAGCTCCAGTAAAATGGCCTTCACATTAGAGAAATGGATGCTCAATAACGAGCAGTACATATGGATCCACAGTCATGTACAAACATGTGAAACCTTTGCATAGATGATCTTAACAAATTTAACCTATGGGCAATGTAACAAATTATTGACAAGTAGTCATCCATGAATCGTACTGGCTAAGGAGAAACAACTGTTATCTAACTATTTGATGAGCATTGTTTAATACAAAGAGCTACATAAAAAACATCCAAATTTTTGAAAAATTAGCGTTTTTGGAATAAAATATTTTGTTTAGTATTCTAGCAATTTCTTTCAAAATTATACATTTGACATAACATATCTAATTTGTATATGATAATTCAGTTTAATTATGTAAATTTCAACATTTATGTTGTTAGGATAGAAAGAATAAATTTTGGAAATGACATAACATTTACACTATTTTGTACATTATTGCAAGTTACAGATGCAATTCACACTTAACGTATTCTACCTTACATAAAAAAATAAAACCTTACACTTTGAATAAAAAACAAATTCTTCCAAAACACATACCTTAAACAATTTCACAAGTTTCATTAAATTACACATGCTGTTGGTATATGGTATGACGCCGGCCTAGGGCCAGCAAGGGTCGTTAGACAATAACGTCGCCTAAATTCACGACTATGACCATATTTATGATTTAGTGTTTTGTCATTTAGTGTTTTGTATGCATGTATGTTTTCCTCCACAGGGTCATTATTTATGTGTTTTACGTATCCAATTGGTCACAACGAACATTCAAACCGCCGCCCGGAAATGT
>PNEQ01001285.1:19140-30813 GCA_003012365.1 Medauroidea extradentata
CAACAAAAATAATTAAAATTTTACTGTGGTCAATTTGAAACCAAACAAGCCAGGAAAATAATCAAATGACTCTACTTTAAAATTCCTTGACTATATTTATATTGAATTTTGAAACGATGAATTTAAATTAACATGTCCCCAATTACTAGGTTATTGAATTCTGTTGCATCACACCGGACACCTGACAGACTCACCCTGACATTGGCATATAGCCTGTTAAGAAAGATTTTCATAACATAAATTTAAATAAAAAAATAAAAACACCTTTTAAAGATTTAACCAAGATGGGGAAGTGGCTGAACACTTCACAATGTTATGATTTTTGCCTTCAAAAACTACTGTTCATTGATCATGTATCCAAAGTATAATTTATTGTTGTTATGAATTTCAACCTATGCTTGCTTACATCACTTTTTATAATGATACACAAATTTCAACAATGACATTATTGGAATGTTAAAATGTATGCCAGACTAGAAGCCCAGCAAAAAAGCAAATAGGTATCTCTGAGTTTAAACATTTAATCATGTGGTTTTCTGCTGATTAGTGGCTTTTCTTTTTTTTAAATCCTTTTGATAATATATCTATTAATAACTAGGCCTTCCTATCAAATTTCTCTTTCCTTGGGTATTTATTTTGTCTGAATGCTATTCTTCTGCTCTGTTGATTGGAAAATTTATAATGAAGAGGCTAACCACCATAAAAATTGTAAGACTTGGAATAGGGAAATATAACTTTTTTTATGCACACAAAGTGACTTGCCCAAATTAAAATTAATTTTTCAAATATGTATAGGGGTGACAACTGAAATAAATAAATTACAAAAACTTGTTACATTCAATGGAAAAGAAATTACTGTTAAACTTACCTGAATGAGACCTACAACAAGCATCACCAATATCTGGACCATTGACCAGTAGTTCACACGAACAAAATTTCCTTCAGCAATACTTCTATCTCGTGCTTCAGATGCCCTTAAAATATCCTGAATATGTTTTATTTTATTTAAGTTTGCACGGACTTGATCTAGAGCTGCCTGTAACAAAAAAAGTTAACATTTACAATAAAACAAAATCCCCAAAATACATTACCTAAATACAGTACAGTGAGTGCATTCATACATATACACATAAATACAGTCTACACCCAACTATCGAACTTAATGGAGGAGGCAGATGGGCCAGATAGTAATAAAATAAATGTCAAATTAAGACACTTGTAAAAAAATCCTGAAATAAAACCAGCGATTAGACGGTGTATGAGATAGAGTACAGCATGTGTAAACATAATCACAATGAAACTACAATACACATTACACAGGAACTCAGTCATACAACTCTATGTATACTACATACTCTACTTACGTTGTTCCCGAGTTGCCTGATGGCTAGAGTCACCTGTTTACCTTTCGGCCATAAATATAAAATAATTTAACGTTTCAAGTTACCCCACGAGTTCAAAGTCACCCCTACTTACAATATGTCATACACGTTATTAAATCAATAAACAAGGACTGACGTAAAGATCTGAAAAAGGTAAAAGTACATACAGACACAAACATTTAGTCTGCAGTGGCATAGAAAAGACAGACTTGCTGTATGACTACATATTCATGTAAAGAAAAAGTGCCAAGCCTGCAAGTCTACTTTGGTCAAAAAAAATATCTGTAATAGATTTTTACTTTTATGATGTTCTCACTTTCTTTTGTATCACACACATTTTATTTTCTCAAAGTATTTTGTTTGAAAGGTGTGTGTCAGCTTCCTGCCTTACATAATCTACTAAATTATCTGTCTACTCCAGCGCAGCTGTATCAATAATGTCCTTTTGTGGAATCAGTAGGACATCTTCATCATCCTCTTCTTTCCCGCTGTTCTCTGTATCTCCCGCTTAACATTGTATAGTCCACTTCAAACCCCTCAGCAATTTTGGCACTGTTAACATTTTCACAACCTTCTATGCCTTGCAAGTAAGCAGCTACGTTATCTGCCAAAGATTTGTCATCCTTGAAACCAATGAAGTCTTCAATGTCAATGTTAGGGAAAATTTTCTTACATAATTAGGGGAGTGTAGTATATCAGATGAAATCTCAAGCCTTTGAGATTTCGTAAATGACATCCAGTACAGTCAGCTTCTTCCAAAATATCTTCAGATCAGTGCTTTCATAGTGTCTCTAAAGAAGGCTGCCCCTGTAAAGCCTTTTAATTGTGTAATAATCCCTTGATCAATATGGTTTATTAGCGACATCACATTAGGTGGCAAAAATTCATCACCAGATTATAGGGCATCTACACTAGGAGGCGATGGCTCATGTCTAGCAGTAACACAGCTTTTTGTGGTAGTCTTTTTGATTCTAAGTGCTTCAGCACTTCTGGCACAAATCTGTGGTCAAATCACTCTTTGAAAATGTGATCATCTATCCACGCCTCCTATTAGCTAAAATACAAAACAGGCAAATTATTTTTCTCAGTCCAATTGAAATAGTGTAGTATTTTGGACTTTCCTATCATGCAGAGTCTTACTTCATGCAAGCTGGTAGCATTTGTGCAAAACATCACAGCCAATATTTCTTTGCGGGACTTGTGGCCTGGTACACTACGATCTGCTTCAAAAGCCAGCGTTTTGGAGGGACGACACTTCCAATACAAGCTATTTCATCTGTGTTGTTTTTTTTTTCCAATTCGACAAATTCTCGAAAATGTGTACAAAATGTACTCACAGCCCATACATCAGCAATTAATTTCACACCCTGAATCACAATTTCTTGTATAGTAAATCTCACATAACTTTCCATATTGGACATTTCATTTTTGAGAACGATGCCTGGCAGTTCCATTGTGTTCACCATTAAACCTATCTGGCTTCCTAGAAAAACAGGGTCTCTGTAATCATGTCCAAAAAAAATTTTTTTAGAAGATAAATGTCAAAATATGTAAAACTTATTTGAGATAAACTATGAGCTGTGACGTTGCTTAAACCTAGTTAACAAGACCGAGGAAGAATTAAAGACATCCATCTCAATATCTTCAAAAAAACTCCTTTGAATGCTAAGCACAAATTACACCACAGACACATGCGTACCCTCTTCCCTTTTTAGGTTAAACCATTGAAATATAGCTTTATCAAGTTACTAAAATGCTTTAGGTTTTATAGTTTCATATTTGCTGGCTTCCGCAGCGTAGTCAGTTAGGAGCTGGTCCACGGTGCAAGAGGTCCTGGATTCTAATCCCGGCTCGGATATGGAACTTCGTGTTGTCCCTTCACCTTCCTTCATTCTCATCGGCTCAACTAATGCTGACAGCATCAATCTATAACTGTAGGTTTCTTGAAGCCAATTTGCAAAAGTCAAAAAACAGCAATCCTACACTATTGTTTTAGCCAACGTTTTGAACAATATTGATTCCAGTGTTATGAACTTCTGAGGCACAATCTCTAAAGTTGGAACCTCGTACATTTAACTGTGGTGCAAGAGATCACGTGTAACGAATGAGTATTCTGTATATATGTTTACTCATAAAGTTGGCAAATACCATTACCTAGGATTGTAGTTCAGTATTTTATCCATATTTGCTTCGAAAAAGTACAGATTTCAATTAATGTTTTCATTGTTTATTTATCTACCATCCACTCTTTTAAGACCTAGTCGTTAACGGGCCGTAAAACCCTCTCACCTCACCTTCACAGTTTTTCTCTTATTCATTCTGCTAGTCGAGTCTGAACAGCTTGTCTAGGCAATTTTCTTGGCTTTGTCAGATTGTGAAGCCTGTTACTCCAACTCAATATGCAAGTGAAAGTTATTTGACTGAAGCACAAGTCTCAAATTGTTTTTTACTTCCACATCCTCTTCTGTTGTTAGAACAGCATATTAACATTTGGTAGTCATAGCATGAGTAAGACTAATGACACTTTGTAACTGAGTGTAATTGTATTACAGTCAGCGAGTTAGCTGGCTGTCTTGGCCGCAGCGCAAGCAGAGTAAATAAACAGAGTGTGGTTGGCTATCTGCAGCCAACAGCTATGCCACAACGCGCACCAGTTGCACAGAGTTCCAGCTAGCCCCAACAAATGTGAGGTGTAGTATGTTAAGCACTAGGCGTACATACGTAAAAACGTAAGAGGACCACTGTGTAATATCCACACAATGCAGGGAAATGTTACAAAAAAAATTATAAAATTTTTTATTATGTTGCGGAGCTGTTCGGTTAATCCACACTGCAATAATAGAGGGTATACCGTATACACACTTCTCCACATGACCAATAGCCACGCATGCATACTTACACACATGACTTTCCATTCATCCATACATGGATTAATAAAGTTACAAATGCATGCATGCACAATTATATAAATATCTAGAAACATATACAGGTTGTTTTAAAAACAAATGCATAATAAGCACATAAAGTGAATTCTGAGCTAAATAAGACATGAAAATGTTTGTGGCAGAAAGTTTTATGAATAAAATTTTCATCAACAATGTGGTAACATATCACTGTACTTAGTCCCTTCTTGCACTCCACAGACATCTAATTTATCTTACTGCTAATGTTCTGACCTGAATTTTGGGTGTAGGAAAAAATTCACAGCAATCCGAACATGATTCTACATTTATTTGACATAACACACATAAAACAATACCTGGACACGGCGTGCAAGAGTGGACATTCTCTTCCCAGTGTTGCCACATTGTTCACGTAAAATGTCTTTGAACAACATTTTGGCACTTATATTTTTATGTTCAATTTAGCCCAGAATTTGCAAGGTGTGCTTATTATGTGTTTTGTTTCTGACCAACCTACATTTATTGCAAATATGTACTCATACATAAATTTATCATACATATATGCATGAGCATACAAACATAACATACAAAATTCAATATAATAATGTTCATGGACAGAACTCTGTAAAGACTAACATGCATGTAAATGTAAACTCAACTATTGTTGCTGCCATAACAGGAAGAAAAAGTTCAACATTAGTTATTATAATATGATAGCCTCACAATAGGTGGTATCAGGGACCAAAGTGAATTTGAAATGAATTTTATTTAACTGAAGTATATAGTATGGAAACATATGCATGTCATCATGGATTATTCATTCTGTGAATGTGGCAGTGTCACTAATTGAGCAGACCATTACTATTTTAAGGTAGTTACAAAGACTAGGATTTAAACCTGAGGTATCTGCCCATCAAACCACACATTTTGTTTGTGTATGTGGCATACTGCATCAAGTGTTGTAAATAGCGCAATAACTAGAACATAGATTAGAGATTCATTAGTTCAAATAGTGAATATTATTATATGACGAGGCAATCTGAAGGGAAGGTTTGGGTGTGGCAAATAACAGGTTAACATTATATGCCAATCCCAGAGTTCCCACAGCATTATTCAAAATGGAAATGGTGTGAAAATATGTCACGGTTTTACACGAAAAAGTCATGAAACACTCAAGATTTTGTGGGGAACAATTATGGTGAAAGGCTAAATAGACATTTTTAACTGCAAACTGCCAATTGCAAAACACCAGTAAGAAAATATCTCTGCATTTTAACATGACAATTATTTCTGGCATGAAGAATGGTCTGTTTGTAGCCTGACATATGGCCAACTGACCAGCCCTGAGCCCTGGCTTGGTCCCCTCAGAACTATGTGACTTCGAAATGAAAAAGGTAGTACAGAAACAAACTATGTCATTGTGGATTACATTTACTGTAAATGATGCAATGTCACTAACTGAGCAGACCATTACTATCTTCTGGGAGTTCAAATACTAAAAATTAAACCTCAAGTACTTGCCCACTAAACAGCACATTTCACTTGTGTATGCAGCATGCTGCATTATGTGGTGTAAATATTGCCATCACTTGAATGTGGAATGGAGACTTATAAGATAGAGTAATGAATAAGGTTATATGATGCAGCAATCCGAAAGGTTTGGGCCTGGCAAACACCAATTAAAATCATATGTTGATCCCCACAATGACATTCAAAATGGAGGTGGAGTGAAAATACGTTAATGTTTTTAGTAGTGAACATCTCATGTTTTTTTACCAAAAATTATGGTGGAAGAATAAACGGACACTCAAACTGACTGCACGTTGTCGACAGCAGAATACAAGTTAGAGCCTGACATGTGGCCAATAGGGTTCTGGGTATGGATTGGACACCCTTGAGCCCCGACCTCAGTCCCATCATATAGCTCTGCAACAAACTATAATTGAAACTGCACACCAGACCCCAAAGACTCACTCATCTTACTACAAATGCTACAGCACTGAAGATGACAAGGTTGGACATACTCTCAGAGATATTCCAACACCTGGTTGAAAACCTCATCTACACATTTAAAGATAGAAGGCAATAAATTCATTGGAAAATTATATCACTATTCTCTATAGGTGTTTGTACACATCCAATAAAATACCAAACATATATAAATGGACCACATGTAGTGTGAAATATGAAAAATAAACTTTCACAGTTATAATTTATTTTGCTATCACAGATTAAATTCTATTACTAAAGTAAACTCTCACAAATCGTAACCCCAAGAATACATGGGGGTCAGAAATGTGTGGTGTTCTACAACAATAAAAAATTTGTATGCTGCCCTGGATCCTGTACTGCTCCAGTACAAGCTGTGCTGCAGTGTACTGTACTGCAACAGTATAAAACCATGCTGCGCTGTGCTGTGTCGCCATGCTACACACACACACACACACACGCACGCACGCACTACACTATTCCAGAATGAAGAGAATAAGTGGTTCAAGTTCGAGATCTGTCCTGCATTGCTGTGCATCGAGACAGTACATTGACAGTTGAGTGCATTAGAAGGTTGGGCAATCACCATGTTTAAAAAAACCAAAAGTTATGGGAACACTGATAACATAAATGATACAGCAAAAACTTCAGATTTGTGATGAATAGTTTAGGGTGGCTGCTGTTGGAGCAGGTGCTGGCCTTAATAAAATGTCCCTGTTCAGATGACACTTTATAAGGCGGCTGCAGTTTAGCATTTAGATTTTAAATTTAACAATTAAATTTAAATTTCATGACGTAAGTCCCCCAATTATGTATCATGTTTGGTACTGTTGGATCCAGCCTAAAACTCACTACAGTTTCCTTGACATTTCACAATTGAACACCAAACTCTATTAAATTAATGGAGAAGACCCATGATCCTGAAAGTTAAGGAAATTTCTTGTTAAAAATCTGAGAAGCAGAATAATTGTTTAAGTCAAGAAATATATATATTTGACCAATTTTCCAACCTTCCTTGTTGCCTAATAACACGCACATATAAAATTGTAAGTGGTATTTTTAATATAAATTTTAAAAATACGCCATGCAAATAACCTGTGATCCGGAAGCCGAAAATCCAATATTCTTCAATTCAGAAGTTGGTATCCCCTATTCAGCATTACAGTAAACTCCCAATCATCCATGTTAGTTAATGTTGGGAAACATGGATTATCCGAAAATAGCCTACTTCCCAATATTTAAAAATACATATAAAAACAGAGGACTTTATTTATAATTCACTTAAACACCATAACAACATACAGTACTGCCTATGAATACTGTATTTACTCATATATAGTGCAACCTTTTTCCTAAAATTAATAAAAGTGTGTCTACGGTGCTCGGTAAACTTGAGACTAAAATGACTTTGAAATTTAATACATTTTTATTGCCAAATAAAGAGAATGTTGTTATGTTCGTATTCCTAAATTTGGAAGACCCTTTCATGGTTTATAAAAAAAATTTTTTTGAAAGAGAAGTATCCATGCAATTAAACAATCTGTTCTGGAGCTATCAAACAGACCAAAATACAAAATACACATTGCTCAACACAAAGCTTAAGCAGTCAACTTACTTGCTTGCTTTACTCCTACTACAAATGAAGATTCGTACCTGTTACAGCACAAGAAGTAGAAAAAAATTTATAGGTTAAAATCAAAGACAATGTCAGAGCTGCCAACTGCAGCACGTGGAAGTGCAGAATCCATAGATAACTAAGCACTAGAGAAACAATATATTCACTATTAGCTGGCTAGGATGAGGGCACATGTCTGTGCATGTCACAAATCCCTACTTAACATGCAATGGCTTTTCCTGAAGGAGAAACCATAAGTGTTAATTACACTTCTGCCAAGTACAACAGCTCAAAAGTAAGAACATTAACCTAACATAAACATCGCAAGTTATTACAAAATATTCTATATACAAAATACATCAGTGAATGTCACATCATCCTTATTTAATACATAATGCAACAACTGTTAAGAACTTAGCACAAACTCCCACAGACCACATGACTGCTACTATAACTTACAAAACACCATTAATGCAAAACAAACCAGAATAAAAAAAAAAGGTCATTACATGTAATCAAGCACCTGATTAGCTCCTATTACATGTTTAGACTGATTGCACAGAGGCTGCACCAAAACACTCACACAACTCGCACAACGCAAAAAATTCCACCAACCTATACAATGCAATATAAAATAGGCCTTTCCCCAAATTACCGAAACATTTTAACATGGTGCATCTATTTGCCCTCCCAAAAAACCACCAAAATAATCATCTTTCTTCCCTTAAAATCCCACTTCCCAAAACATTAAACACAGGGTCAACCTTGTTTGCACCACAACTAGCGCTCCATAACATAAAAACATCCCACATAACTTTGAAACAAATAAACAAAACACTGCCTTCTCAAAATCACAAAAAATCCCCTTGTACATCTACAAACTTCCTCCTCAAAACACCCATCTCCTATACTTCCTCTAATACCTTGCAGCACTCCAGTTTACATTAGGTTTCAGTCATATATATAGCCACTCATGATAACCACCCAATCAAACCAAAGTTTCCAGGTGCCCATCCTACCTGTCCAATTTTATTACACTGAAAATTTTTATTTTATCTACACCAACTTTTGCTGCTATACCTCAAATACTTATTAAGTCTGATTTAAAACTCTCCAAAATTGATTGCCAATTTCTTACCATTATTTATTATCGCCACAACTTTCATTCGTACTACCTTACCACTGATAAGCCACAATCTCCAACTTCAAAAATCTAATAACTTGAAGGAAAACAAGCTAAAAAACATAATTTTCAATGCAGTTTACATGTGTGTGTGCATGTAAGAAAACAGAAACATGCATCCAAAATTGTTTCAACTCCAAGTTAGTTTTACCTTTACTGTGGCACTACATTGTTTACGACCAAAAACCCACAACAGCAAAATAGACACACAGCAACAAATTCAAATAATTGAACTTAAGGTACTTAGGCCAGTACTCCTAAACGTTTCTATAAGGGTTTAGGTGCAGCATATATCATGCCTAGGACTTATCAGTATTCCTAAACGTTTGTATAAGGGTTTAGGTTCAGGACGTTGCTTATTCACGACTAATCTGTGACATTTCCTTGTCCTAATATAGTTACACACGCACAGTACGATTAGCCCTACAGACGGCTTCACATGTTATAACAAATTTCACAGCTTGCTGGACGAATATAGTTTATAATAATAAAAGAGAAAACAAAACATTCAAATCATACAGAAAATGAAACTTGGTGGCAGCAGGAATACTAAATAATAACCCACTAGCATTTTAAAAGCCCAAATAATCCAAAATCAACAAATTTGTGGTTTTAAAAGCATTGCAGTACACGTATATTATTTTGGATATTGTTACGAAAGTGATTGAATTGCTCAGGCTCTAAGGTGTCGACCAATTAATAATTTTATTTGGGTTCGAATCCCGGTCACTCCAATTTTTTTTTTTTACTTTTTTATATATTATGTATCACAATAAGGTAAAAATGAAATTAATGTTTATTTCCATAATATATAGTTTCTAAGCATTAAACTGACTCAAAAATATAGAAATAAGATATATGTATAATGAACCATTAATGGAAAGAAATTTTTCCCCCAGTAAATTATAGTCAACATGTAGGAATACCACGTCTAGTGTACGGAATGATTGACTTTTTTGTTCTGTAAATGCTTACAAATAGAATGAATAATAGACGTACGATCAATAGGCAGCTTTTGTAAACCGGCCTACTTAGAAAATATGCAATTACAATTGTTACAAACTGTTTATTTAAACACATTTTTTGTAAGATATGATACATTTGACTAACATTCAGAAGTTCTGACTATATTTTCATTTACAAACATTCCAATATTTTTAAAATTAATTTCCGAAATCAAATTTTTACAAGTAAAATAAAATTAATGTTGTTTAAATTATTTTCCTAAATAACTCATATTTAATCTGCGTTACATCATGTGAAATAAAAGTTTCAGAAATAATTAAATATGTTCACGAATTATTCACCTACGAAAAAAAATCTGTAAAGGGATGTTTCCAAAACAGCTAGCGTGCTATAAATAATTTGTAAAAAATATCTCCATTCTCGTGCCATTGTTATTAAAATTTTAGTTAAACATATAAAAAAACAACATACAGATTCATGAAAGTCAAAATTCAAAAAATTGTTTGTACGACAGAAAATTTGCTCGCTGGTTCTGTGACTTATGCATAGAGACAATATGAAATTTAATAGGCGTCCCAATGCTGCTCTTAACTTAATAGTTTTTTTGGTATTTTGTAAGGAAAATCTCAAGGTAAGTGATCACATTTAAAAACTGCACTTTTATTTTTAGAGTATACACACTTGTACACTAATCTGCAAATGATACGTGCATATATCGAGAAAATACAAGCTTAACTAATAAGACTACTTTCCTGAATTTGGTACAAATAAACCAAAATATTTCACATTGATCATTAAGACGTAAACATTTGGAAATATTTCCTTGTTTCTTCATGTGGTTCTACCTTCTAACATATTGAACCTACAACAATTGGAACTAATTAAACAAAAGTTTTAAAAATAAAGTTTTTAATTATACATTTTCTCAGAGTCGTCGCAGTTGTTATAGGAGAAAAAAAAATAAATGACATGAAATCTTGGGGTAAAGAGTATGTTCAGTATTATAAACAATGTATCATCAAATTACATTTAATATGCAATTTCCTTGTTAGTTATGTGGGATAATTTATTTATTTTAATGAGGCAATAGATTATGAAATATATGTCGAAAATAAGTTCTCAAATTTTTCTGCGAAGTGAATTATAATGGTAGTAATATTAACCAGAAAGTAACTACAAAATATAATTTCTTCAAATGTAAAGCAAAATAACAAGTGTTGAAACAATTAAAGACCAAATAGACTATTTAATCAAAATAAGAAAAATTATTATGTCAAATTTTAACTATTACCCATTTCACGTAATCATTGAAATTACATTTTCAACTTACCTTATCATAAATTTCTCCACGCAGTACTAATAAAAAATTTTCTGAATCATCCTATGTAAAAAAAACTGAAAATGATACATTAAAAATACGTTAATATCAAACATATTGTTACAAGCTTGCGGGCTAGGTACGTTTTGGGATGGAGGTCTTTTATAAAATAAAGAAAATAAAGCTAATCTAGTTTATTTACAACTGTACATACAAAAATAACCTATGCCTACAATGATTTACCACAATAAATGTCAAACAGAACAAGTAACTACTATTTACACAAAAGAAAAAAAAATACATCTACATAAGTTCTC
>PNEQ01001286.1:0-21847 GCA_003012365.1 Medauroidea extradentata
TCGGCCGTGTTGAAGGGCTTAAAAATGTAGTTTGCAGCACACGTGATGTGTTGAAAGTTGTATTCCGTCCTGGCCTGAAATGTTATTTCTTTTCGTGCCAAAAACCCGCGTGAGCACACGTGGAACAGTTTGTTTATAAAACGTGTATTTCAAACACACTGCAACGCAGTTTGAGAGACATGTAGACGGGCGCCTTAAAGACTTACTCGCGTACGTGTTTATTGCCGCGGGCGGTATGAACTAGGCACTAGGCAGGGCTGTGAGGCGAGCAGCCCGTCTGAGCCTGCTGGCGCATGCGCAGTGTCCACCCCGGTCTGGCGAACCCAGGAAGAAAAAAAAAGGGGGGTTCTGGTATTTGGCACGCAAGACCCGCACTGTGCGTCACGCTACACTGTACTCACAACAGACGCAACTTGTCACTCAACTCGGTCGTTTCGCATCACTGCAGTAAATTGTACCAACATTTGCATGACCTGTCCTACACACCGTGGCACTTCCTACGAACTATTCAAATTTTTCGTACGCAACTTGGTTAATTAGTAAAAAAATTCTAATATCGTAACATTTTCTCTCAAAACCCAGATGAAACACATTAAAAAAAAACTTGTCTAAAGTAGCATGTTTCTACATATATGGAATATTTAAACCTAATACGCCAAAAATAATAGCGTACAGCTTACTTGTGAAATTCTGCCATAAACTCGCCTCAAATTGCAACAGTTTTCTCGAGGCGGAATGATAAGTTTTAGATGTTGCTCCTTCATCCCTAGGTGTTACAGTAAACATTTTTGCAGTCTATTATTTCTCACGGATTATAACGTACTTCATACCAAATAATACATTAATATCAACTTAAAAATACAAAGTAAAATAGAAATGACATTGTTATTCATTTTTAAAGAACATACATTATAGCCGAGCACTTTACCTAACCGTATGGCAGAAAAACAAAATATTAAAACTCATAGACGAAAATTTCAAAACTTGATTTCCTGTCCGGCCACCACCATAATCATTTATCAAATACAAAGGTTTCTTTTTACTGGACGTCCTTTTCAGATACCTTCAAAATTTGCCTTATTTATGATTCCACACTCGCCTCTCATGACGGAGGATGGAGAACACTGTTAGTGGGGAAAGAATGCGGGGGCAACATTGGACTGAACTGGTCAGTAACCTGGCACCATACAGTAGCAATAATGCTCTGTAAATGGGTCTATCAATTTGAGTCAAGCTCCTACAAGACTAGAAATATTCTTATTGAAAGCCTGCGTAACTGATTTCAGCATGATGTAATATTTACCCACCCTATTAAACAGAGCTTCTCACTTACATAATTGTGTCATGTACCATCAGGAACTTCACATAGGATAAGCTTACTTGCTTCTGTACATGTTTTCTAAACACATGACAGATCAGCCAACTTAATTCTGGACTACTTGCAAGTCCTGACAATAAATTAGTGCTCCAAATGTTTTCACGTGTGTAGTATTTATGCTCCTGAATTTACAAAATGTATCTGTTTAGTTAAAACAGCAGAAAATTATTGAAGGTTCCGCAACTCTCCGTTATTCAAGCACAGGGTCCTGACAACCAATAAAACAATTCCTGTAAAGCACATTAACTACAGTATTAATTTGTACCACTCATAATACTTACTTCTGCGGCAATTTCAAGAGAAATCCTTGCCAGCCGTACGGATGAAGGTGTTGTAGTATATCACACATTTCTTTTTTACACAAAACTGCTCAACTTATTCATATTACGTTTATCTACAAAAAGAACACACACTTGAAACTACACTTCTATGTTTTTAAGAATTCAGCACACTTTTTAGATTCGTAACGTGCTAAGCCTTTACTTCATACTACCCATAAATAAAAAACTCGTAGAATGCGCTTCCCATCGAGCGTGGTACTCTGGCTTTTATTGCTCCACTGTTCCCACGCGTCAAACGTGGAAATTTGAAACCAGCGAAGACTCCTTTTTAAAAAGACTTGCTGTTCTATTCGTTATAATCTTTTAACTGTACACAAACAATCATCAGCTATGTTGCTGCTGTCTTTATCAACACTGAACTGTAAGGAAACTGAACTTAAAGACAGTATGGAATAAAAGCAAAAGGGTATTGTTTCCAGTGGCTGAAGAGATTGTACCAACGAAAAATTCAAAGGTTCTCAACTAAGGAACAGGGTTGTCTGTAGGAGGTAAAGGAAGAATAGAACTAGTAATTGGGTTACCCCATGTGTGCACTGTACCATGAAATTGGGGGCATCACAAAACACTTATGATATTCAATAAAAGGTTAGTATTAAGTTGGAATTTGTAAATAAATAAATATTGGTAGACTACTAAATAGTGTACTTATTTTCCTTACATCCTTTCACCTAATTCATATACAGTAGCATAAATAAATACGATACACTTCGTTTTGCATAACTTCAGTAAAATTTGACTGTGTGTTGTAAATGTTTTATGCTTTGTCAGGTGACCTTTTGATTCTAAAATGAACTTGATATTTCACCATTTGTATTGTAAATTTTGTCTTGCATTGTGACACATATTACAAAATATTAACAGCAATTTCCCATAAGCAACTGTCAAATTTTACGAAGTTATACAAAACAAAGCAAACCATTCATTCCCCTTTATATCAATAACTTGTTGAAAAAGAATAGAGTATAATAGAGGCATTATCATCTGTATGGAAGGCTTTACTGAAAACATAACATAGAAATCTTTCAACACGCTTCCATGTTGTACCATTTACGACACCTTCAATAACGTAAGCTGACTTGGGACACATGGTGAGACCGAGACATTTCAAAAACAAAACATTTTTCTCACATACAGGAGCCCTGAACAAAGAAACTTACTTGTGATAAACTCCAGATAATGGAAGTCCATATGAAAGTACATTCTATTAAGAAATTGGTCACGTGTCTTTTGCAAAGACGGTTTCTTCTTTACTAAACCTACCAGAGTTGTACTACTGAAGCAGGTAACAGGTGTGAGTAGAGTGTAAAGGCCTCACTTTGTGTGTTAAACCAATGTCCCTGAATATATGGTAGATAAAAATAATCAAATTGCTTAAAATAAAAACCTCTCATTTTCAACATTGTATGAAAATTGTAGGTAGCTTCAATATGAACCCACCTATAAAATCTCCATTGTACGATTCATTCTTGTGATCAGCTACGACCTGTAAAATTCAGCTACTCACAAGTTCAGTGTTTATTTGCGATACAAAACCTTGTAAAACAAAACAAGTGAGTAAACCTTGAAGATTTAAATATTATGTTTCACTTAGCTGTATATCTGTGCATAACTGAATCGGCCCCAACAAAAACGGCTTCAGTCACAAATTAGACGAAAATGAGTTAGGGCCAGAAAAATATTCCTTACGGGTAAATACATTGTACTACAACAAAAGGACCTCAGTAAGAGCTATACGAAGCACATGGGTGATGTGTATTTTATGAATCCCTACAGAAAGGGCCACAGTCATTGACTGAAACCCTTTATGCGTGGAAATGCTATCACAGAAATAACAGCGAGTCATGTGTATGTTGGCATGACTGTTTCTTAATGTTGAAATGTTATGTTTTGTGAGCTGGCATCCATTATTTGTTTGTCTCGTTTATCCTACACCACGGTCGTAGAAGAACAGGTCTGGACACTCGCCTATCTAACAATGTATTTTGCTTGACCCTCTTGTTGTTTGGCTGTAGTTTGTCAAGTTACCGAGAATGTCGTACTTTTTGGCGCTATTTTCCGGACAGTCGGACTCAAACTCCATCCACTTTTTTCCATTGTTAAATTTATAAAGTAAATAAAGATTGCTGGAGCCTTTTCTTAAATTTGTGAACGAAGGAAGTATTTCATAAATTGATAAAAAATATGTTTTGATAAATTGTTTATCTTAGTGGGGAGGAAGTGGACGGAGTTTGAGTCGACTGCCCTAACAGCAACGCCAAAAACCTATAGCATTGTCGTGAACTTAGTGAACTACAGCCAAACAACAAGGGGGTCAAGTTTCCAGGCAAGTGTCCAGACCTGTTCTTCTACGGCCATATCCTACACTGTATGGTGTCAATACAGGATGTCTACCAGATTGTAAAAGTAAAATTTAGTGACTTTTTCTTGAAAAACTATTTAAACAGAATTATTTAATAATTTTTTTAACAAGTGCAACACGACCAACAATTTTCATTGTGTTTCCTCCAATTGCTGATAGCGCAAAGCATGTCCAGTTTTAAAATGTGTAATCAATATACACCTAAAATTAAGTTGTCTTTATGAAGAGGACTATGAAGACTAATATACAAACAAATTATTTATTTTACTTTCAAAGTGCACAAGAAATACTTGTAGTGTAAACATGCACGTTTGACAAATGATTCGACAAGAATTAAACAACCGAAAATGATTTTCGTGACTTATACCAAAATATACTTCAAATTAGTGACTATTGTGGGACTTTCGTGACCTTTTTCACAATTCGTGACTTTTTCGGGACTTTCGTGACTTAGTAGACACCCGGCAATACTGTACAGATTCGATAAGATAAGTATTTGTGCGTGATGGACGAATATGAGAGTGGCAATAAACAAAAAGCAAATACACAGAACTGGAAAAGTGCCAGACTGAAAGAAGAGGAGTTACATAGACTACAAATTCCAAATTATTCCTTCTGTAGGTACAGGACCTCCTTGTAGGTAAGCAATTGTATAATGATTAAAATGGCCTTGCATTATACAGCTCACCAGAGATTATGACTATGTGCAGCAATATATTAGAACATTATGCTAATACACAACGTAAACATGTCCAGATGTCCCTACAAGCAGTGTGAATATTTTATGAATGAGCGTGTTCATTCCTATTTGATTACCTCATGCACGGACAACTGCGGTGGCAAAACCAAAACCATACAGGTACTTACTAGGTTACTTCTTGCCTTGGCAGACAGTGGACCGATATTCGCAAATTGAACATTACTCTATCTCAGTGCCCATTCCTTCCTTGCACGTGATAGAGATTTCGGCATGGTCAAAAGAGCACTGATGAAACATGATTGCCTCTGCAGCATTCATCAAGTCACTGAAATAATCATAGGATCAAGCACAAAGGTAAAGTTTACTGTGATGGTGGTAGAATGTGCCGACATCTATGATTTTAAGAATTGGTGACACATATTATAAATGGCAGCAGTGTATCTCAGAAGAAACATCTGGAGGACACATACTATGAAATCAGAAAATTAACTCTGGAATCTGCACCCTTATACATTCCACTTACAGTGCTAATCTAAAAGATTGCACTGTAGTCAGTGACTGTATTGACGGATTGGTGAAACACACATTCCGCGTGGCCCAACCAGGCAAACTAGCACCTGTTTTTCCTTCAACACAGGCGTATCCCACAGGGCAAGTCTCTATAAAGAAGGAAACATTATGAGATGTACTTAGATTGTGCAAATATGTGCCCGATCAATACAAAGCCTACTACAAGGACTTTTCATCATTGGGCAACAAACAATGGTCCACCGCAGAATAATGATGTATTGTAGGTTTAACATGTAAACAATGTGACAGCAGTTCATATGCACAAGTTGACGTGTGTATATTTCAAGGAACACTCGATTATACCCTTAATGTGTTTTGGTAACAGAGTAACTGAGATGTATCATAATCATACGATTCAAACGTTTGTGTATCACATCGTTCTTTTGTCTTTATGCGATATATAACGTAGATATGTTTGTTCTGTTGTGTCTCTGGTTTAATATATGTTACAACATTAACAATACAGCATTCTCCAGATAGCAGTTTTTTACTTTAAAGTGTTACAGTTAAAGGATATCATACAAAAAGGACCTCAGTCAGAGGTTTTTCATATTTTTTAACACACAAACCACTTTATTTAAATTAATATGTCATATACTAGTGTTGTAGTTGCATGGTACCAAACTGTATAGTTGGAACATGGGTACAATTTATTAAGTAATATGTATGAGTGTTATTTACTTTTTATTATCTCAAACCTATGTTCCAATGACTGAAGCAGTTTTTGTTGGGACCACGGTCGTCGAAGAACAGGTCTGGACACTCGCCTATCTAACAATGTATATTGCTTGACCCCCTTGTTGTTTGGTTGTAGTTCGCCAAGTTACCGAGAATGTCGTACTTTTTGGCGCTGTTTTCCGGGCGGTCGGACTAAAACTCCGTCCACTTTTTCCCATTGTTAAATTTATAAAGTAAATAAAGATTGCTGGAGCCTTTTTTTAAAATTATGAGCGAAGAAAGTATTTCATAAATTGATAAAAAGTACGTTTTGATAAATTGTTTATCTTAGCGGAAAAGAAGTGGGCGGAGTTTAGTCCGACCGCTGTAACATCAGCGCCAATAAAACACAATATTCTCGGTAACTTGATGAACTACAGCCAAACAACAAGGGGGTCAAGTTTTCAGGCGAGTGTCCAGACCTGTTCTTCTACGGCCATGGTTGGGACCCATTCAACTATGGTCTTTACCTAAATCTCAAGTTAAATTTTGAAGTATGTACATATGCAAAAAGGATTAAAATAACAGTACGTAACGTTTAAAAAAAAGAGGTATATACAAAAAAATTTAATAAGACAATAAAATAACCAAAAAAACGGGTATGAAAATTATTCTATTTGAAAATTTAATTTGTAACTGTGTTACTCTATACCAGAATACACAAGGCTGCAGTTACAAATTCCAATAAATTGTTTCCATTATTAACGTGATTACAAATACGGCAAGATTTTTACAGATTTCCGTCGATCAAAACTTCAGGACATCATCCAAACTGTAAAGCGTAAACAGCTTGACTGTAACTGTGAAGATCTTAATTTACATGTTTTCAGTCAGTTTACAGTTTATGTTCATGTAACTGTTTCCACAACTGCCATGATGAAAAGCATAGCCATTTTTGTACATACTTGAGATTCTTCAAGACAATAAATACTTATTTAAAAAACATTGAATTAAACACAAATCACTTAATTTTTTTTTACATTTTATGTTCATTTCCCAACAGGACTTTTAAAAAATACAAAGCTTGAATCATGTTGGCTACAGTTTGCTATAATATACAGTAATGATGTCGCTCGTCTATGATCCACACTTTGTGAAATTGACACGGCACTTTTCCATTAGTAACGATACTGCTCAAGCATTGCCCAACTATAATAACTACGCATAAACAAATACAGTACAGTTATGATGCGATCATGAAAACTGTTACTGTAAAGGGAGGCAATTTGAAACACACAGGATAACGTTTAACACTTTTTCATTAATTTTTATTTTCTATGCGAGTCACATTGAAGTAAAATGTAATGTACTTTCCCCCTCACCTCATTTCTTCCAATTTAAGATACATAAAATTATGTTACACAAATGAACGTCAAGCTTCTCGGAAATAGGGTGTGTGTTTAAGCTAAGTTTGTTATTGGAAAGCAGAGTTCAGTCACTTAGGAAAGCCAATATTTTGTGGAAAGTTTCAAGAAAGCAACAAAAGTCTGTGATGTAGAGAAGCAGTTTGTGGGTTTCAGTAAACAAAACAAAGAGATACCAATTATTCAGGAGACGGATAAAAAAATCGCTCTAGTGTTGGTTCACCACCGATTTCATTTTTAATGTAAATAAAAGTGATACAAAATGTTAAATAATCGGAATGCCATTCATTCTGAAATGGACATGATCTGGTAACTGTTTACGAGGCTTACATTCACATTTATCTTATTTTTAATTTTTCATCATACGCCCTAAATACAGTACTTCAAACTGTACAGGAATTTGCATAGCAGCTTATTTTCAGAGTAATACTGTAATTAAAAATTATCTAAAAGAAGAATTGGTTCCAACACAAACACTGAAATGCTGGGAAAATGCCACAGGTGCATTATGTAATAGGAGTCGTTGGACAATACCTACTATTTTATGTATATAAAGGTAAAAATGCCTCATTTAGAGTCATTTTCGCTCAACGTCATCCTAAGAATCTGACAACGATGTTATACAAGGGTTTACGGTATTTAAAAATGTTTCTCTAGAACACTGTTGGCATCACAACATAAAAAAAAATTTGTTATTTACAAAATTCACATAAATCAGTAAAGGCTACACAGATCCAGTCACCACTTGTTCAATGTGTCCAAACAAAGCAGTTATATAAGTAGATTTCTGATCTGTAGCCATACTGCTAATATCAAAAGTCTAACACTTCCATCAACTATGGCTGCGGTTTCTATTACAGAACATCAATTATTGTGTGCCTACAGTAAAACCTTTCTATAAAGACCCCTCATGGCTCCCTAGAATAGGGTCTTTATAAAGAGGTGGTCTTTATAAAGAGGTTTAACTGTACAGTAAAGCACCTATTTGATGAAAACCGTACGATTCTTGAGGAAAGGGTTGTTATAGAGAAATGGTTGTTATAAAGGGGTTTTACTGAGACACACATGCACAATTATGTTACTATTTTCAGTGCTAACAAGTCTTAACTTTCAAAACAACTTTTATCTTTTCAGATCTTCTGGTAACTTTCACTTCTAAAAATTACAGTATTACGTTAATGAAGAAGGGGTAAATAGGGGCAATATATATTTCAACTAACCAATTACCTTACACCAGTTCTTAATACAAATATTTATTTAACCAAAACATATTTATCGCTAATTTTCATAAACATTCTACTTAAAGTATGTTACATAGTGCTCAATTAACCACAATCAAACAACTTTACTTACACAAAAAAAGAGTAGGGTATATTTTTAGACAAGTACTCTAAAAACTAGTTAGTCATAAAACAATAAAATATATTTATGCCGTAAGGTAAACCACCTGGGATTCAATATGTAAAGAGGAAATTTCTTGTTTAAAAAAATTTGAAAAGCAGACTAAAACTTAATACTGAGAAATCTGTATAATGGACAAATTTTCTGACCTTCCTTGTCTCAAATTTGTGTACAAATAAAATCACAAAAGTATTTTTTTAAATATTAACTTTTTAAGTGGGCCATGCAAATACCCTTTGATCTGATAGCCGAAAATCCAAAATTCCTCGATTCAATTATCAGCATTCCCAGATTCGACAAGAGTATGTAAAGTCCGCAAAATTTTCAGTAAAAATTTCAAGAACATCTATAAATCGTAATATAACTGTTACAGAACTTTCGGTAAGGCTTTTTTTTGTATTGATGTATTGAAAACACACATGGAAAGAAAACTGCAATTTACTTCATACCCCTTAACAAAAACCTTTGAATGAAAAAATATTACAGTAAAAAGTAATATTTTGTGTAAAATGTACCTTTTTTGGATCATAATTTATTTAATACACATTTTACAAACATTACGTTTCACTACCAAATCATGGGAAATATGGTAACTTTTGTATTCCTTGATTCGATAGCCCCTTTAAATATTTCCAAAACAATGTTTTTTATTATTATTATATATATATTTCTATATACAGTAAACTCCCGATTATCCGTGCCCCGATTAACCGGTTTTTGGATTATCCGTGCGGCTCTCTGTATGTTGAACAATATAATAACCAAAAAGTTTTGTAAAATACATTTTTTGGAACATGAAAGTGTCAACTCTTGCGCGCAAGACTGGATTAACGAGATTGAGCAAAAGTGGATTAACGAAATTTCAACATAATTTTTTCTAGTTTTTTTACCGTGAACCCCAGATATACTTTTATTTACTTTGATGAAAATGTTGTGAAATACGTCTTTCTTAAGTAAAACCATTACTCATTATGGTCTTTGAGTTAGTTAAATATAAATTAATTTTCTTTTATACATTTTTATGTTAACAGGTGTGTTATTTTCGGATTATCCGTGCCTCCCGATTATCCGTGCATGGCGCAGCACCAATTAACACGGATAATCGGGAGTTTACTGTATATATTTTATCCATATAGTTAAGCAACCTGTTTTGAAGTTATCAAACCAGCCAAAATACAAAACAAACAGATATTGCTAAATACAATCCTTAAGAAGTCAATGTACTTGCTTCACTCCTAGCAATAGTGATTCTTCTCGGAATAGCACGGGAAATAAATAAAATTTGTTAGGTTCAAAACAAAGACAATGCAAGAGCTGACAACTGCTGACTGCGAAAGCACAGAGTCCATAGATAATTATGCACTACAGAAAAATTATTACATTCAAGGTATAATTTTTTCACCATTTTTAAAATTGACCTATTGAATCCTGGGTTACTATCAAATCCCTGGTAGTTTAACTTAATATGCAGCCAGAAAAATTTAAACTATAGAATTTCAAACACACATGCGTACTCAACAGTGACATACAAAAACTACATGGCTGCTGAGAAAACTGGTCAGTCATAAAGTGTATTGCATTTCAAATCTTTTTATGATTTACCAGCTGCTGATCACTCTTAAACATCTTCAAACCATAACCTATTTTCCCTCAAATTGATTTCATTTCAAATATTTTAAGTGAAAAATGAATGTTTTTTAGTTTAATAAATATGTACTGTACTTGTAACATCATCATTCCTGTTAGTAACAAAACAAATAAAAATTTGAAATTAAATATAAAGCATGTAACTTAAATAATTTGAGGTATCTTACAACCTTATATCAGTCAATGGACATGAATAGGTATATGAGAGGTCAATTATTTTTTAACCTAACGTATTTGGTAACACGTTTGATTAGATTAAAAATTTATGAGTTTTCAAGGTTACACATCTAAACAACAAAATCAGTTCAAATTTGTAACCTCAACTAACGTGAAACAAAATTTGTTTTTAACTGTTAACACTTCAACACTAAATATTCATAACATTTTGTGTACCATATCGCAACTAAACACAATTTTTCTATGCTTGAATAATGAATAAAAACATTTCAAATATTAGGTTTTCTTAATTTAATGAGTCCTTAATGTTCTACAATCAGGCACATTTGATAACACAACATGTTTCCCTCAAAGTAGCCTACAGAAGCGTGGCACAGAAGAGAAGTCACTTGAAACTCACGAAATGTGTTCCGCGTGAATGAGAAGCAACAGAGATTGGAACAAGTTTGGCTTGCATGTTGCCCTCACTGAACAACTTGAGCGTATTCGCTGCCAATAACATGTGATTCAGAATGGAATGGCACATGTAGTGATAGGTCTAAACATGTCTAAACACACTTTCTCCTTCCTACAAATTAGCCGAGATATAGCTAATTCAGCTGCAATGCAAAACAAAACAGAAATGTGCCTAACTTATCCTTTAGCACCTCACCTCACTTTTCCAACTACGTAGCACCTATGTACACATTTTAATTAGTTTTGTAAAAAAAATAATGATGGCTCGTTCATATTTTTTTCCCATTATCCAAGCAACTCTTCAAATGGTACAATGAAGTAAACTCGTAACACACTTAATTTCTTTGCCAAAATAACTCCTCCTAACTCAGTCTCCATTTCTCTATCATTGTCAAAATGGGTAGGTATTACATGGCAAACAAGGCGAGCATTAATTTTTTCAATTTTACTCAAACATACCATGAAAACACAAAAAAATTATATGTATCACCTGCACAAAAAATGCTACACATTGTCATATACCTAAACAGTAAAAAAAAAAATTAATTATAGAAAGTGTAATAACTATTTTACTACAAACACCTTACAGCAGAAAAAACATACAAATAGAAATTCATACTTTAATGAAACATTTAACGTTTACAGCTTTAAGAAATATCTGCAATTCCTTGTAAAGATTATTTAAATCTAACAAACCTTAACAATTCTATTTACACAATTTAACATTATAAATATAGGTATATGAATCATGATATGGCTATAGGCCGTTCTGAATAAAGTGAGCACTAAATATTTAACCTTTGAAAAATATCACTAGCTGTTACTACATATAATTCAACATTACCGATAGTCACCTTACTGCTTGTATGGTTGGCAGCGAAATAACACAACATAGTTTTGTGTTTATTCGTACTTAAATACAACAATACTGAAACAAAATCAACCGACAGCGGTATAATTGTATTTTATATAATTAATAAACTTATTTTTATCAAACTATATATGTACCTATCGACTGAACAATTTATCTTACACGCGCAAACATAAAGTGACGTGTCCCAGGAGGTTAGACTTTTCCCGTCGTTAGCTGCTACACACGGAAAGATACGAATTGGCTGGAAATAGATCTTTAGCAGGGCTTTTTCGAGTGCTCACTTTATTCCGAACTGCCTATAGTTGACATTACATAGGTAACTGAGTCAGTACGCATTCACAGAAAAAAGTACACCTAATTTGATCAATGTTGTACTAACTATAAATACAAATGTACTGCAAAATGAAACAGTTTATACGTACTTATATCAAATTAATCCTAGATAATATGTTTCACTACAAAACCATACTTGAAACTAAATGACAAAACCAAAACATCAGTTCTCACAACTAATCTGGTTAAACAATTCGCAAATAAACATGACTGAATTTTAACTTTTCTTTCACATTTTGAGAATTCCTGCTACCTAGAACAACAGAAATGGTAAAACTTTTTAATATTCCTTTAACTGTTCTGCTATTTCTAAACTAAAATAATATACATAAAAAAGAATCCACAAATATTTGCTAAACACATTAACATACCGTAAATAATTTAAAAAGAAACCATAATTCTTCCACCATGTAAGATAGTACTCGTGAAGTCTACCTGCTCCTGAACACATTACACTATACAGAAAACTAAAGTCACGAGGCCACACTGAGGTTTATATTCTGCCCGATGATCTGTACACGGTGGTCCAGAGGAACATAGCTAACTTCACTGAAACACTGTAAGACTACATACACTCTGTGTGCACTGAATGCTGTGAATAACAATTAAAAGAACTTTTGCTAAGAGCGGCGAGGTTGTCACATTCTAGCTGTGAGTTACATATAAAAAAATCTGCATTTAATCAAGTGTCTATGCAGTTGTATCAGTACTGATACAGTGACAAATACATTTTTTGACAGTACAAAAAAAAACTATTACATTATATTCTGCAATAATTCGGCAACAAAGTGTTATTAAGCAAATACCATAACAGGGAACAAACACAAAATTGCTACACTGTACTAACATATTTTGTCACTTTACTACACAGAGATTATCTTCGAGTGGTTAATTCATAATTTTTACCATAATTTGCAAGCTGGTAATAAAAAAAAAAAAGACACACGAGAAAAATTGTCTTCTGAATTGCACAGATCTTAATTTAGACAATTAAAGGCACATTATGCTGAAAATCATTCACTATCACTGTTCTGCACTTGAAGTATAACATGTTGAGATTGCTACTGCATAAACAATACAAAGCATGCAATCATTTAGCGCCCTGTAAATTGTCAGTGCCTTCCAAGTGTGAACCTAGTGCAGTCAATTGAAATATTCTAATTTATATCTGAAAGCAAGCAGACTTCAATGTTGTATTATTTCAATATTTCATTACAGGCTTTAGCTCTCAAAATTTTATTTCTGTAATGTCATCTTACCTACCTTTCAACAAGATATTTAATGTTCCACCTGACGAAACTACGATGACTATGTTATGTGATGTAACACTTTGAATTCAGATGGAATAGCAGAATTAAAATAAAAGTATATATTAACAAAATGACACAGGTTTCCTCG
The DNA here is from genome assembly GCA_003012365.1 of Medauroidea extradentata. Taxonomy (NCBI): domain Eukaryota; kingdom Metazoa; phylum Arthropoda; class Insecta; order Phasmatodea; family Phasmatidae; genus Medauroidea; species Medauroidea extradentata. Next base: position 13,716 of record PNEQ01001286.1, read on the forward strand.
AACTTAAATTATGCAGTTTTTTTTCTAAAGCAAATTAGGTATCGCTGAAAAATTTTTATCGTACTGCTGTCAAATCACAAACTTTCAGTCATCTACCTGAATAAAACTATGTATTTTTCCTAAAGATAAAAAATTTACCACTTTTGCAACGATTGTACAAACTGGACAGTTAATAAACACTAGGCCTAGTGCCAATGAGCCAAAGCTTGCAAAATAATTTTCGTAAAACTACATATAAGCAAGTTTCGTACGGGCAAGTTTGACACAGGTCAATTTTCATATGGGCAAGTTTGACGACTGGTTAGTTTGGGCGAACAGGAATTGTGACTTTTTTTTTTTTTTTTTTTTTTTGTTTCTGCAGAAATAAATGAATACACAAGAAATGTTGCACCAAATGTAATAATTCAATTGGCATTACATATACAGTTTGATGTTTCACATGCCTTGCTACTTGAATACAGTGGTTTTAATGTACTTTATTGTTATTCACCAATTTCTATCATGTTACAATGGTTCGAGACAGTCTATAAAGTCAACTATGTAGTTGACTTGATGATCTTATTCCTTTGCTTAAGTAAGTGCTCAGCGACTATGAAACAGTTTAGGAAAGGTGGTCTCAAGCACTGACTACGCAACATTAAAACGCAGTCTTACGACAGAGGAATATAAGATTGTCTTGACGGAGACTGTCGTATTAGTAGTCACTTGAGATCAACTTAAGCAGTAACTATGAAATGTAAAACCAAACTTATGACATTATTTAAGAACAAACATTGCGATGGAGCTAATAATAAAGATTTGACAATGAATACCAATCACCACTGTTTTTTTTTTAATATTTTAGCATATGGCCCACAATATATAATTTAAGTGTAAATTATTTTATTCGAGTAAGTTGCTTGCTTTTTGTTATTCAGGAATAACTAAAAGCAAGCAACTTTACAGTGTTCCCGTAACTTGCAAATTCTGACCGACATACCGCTATAAGAGCCAAAAAATTTTTACAATGTAAAATGTAGTCACAAGTAACGCCTATTAAACAAACATGTCGTACAATTATAAAAATTATTAATTTTTGTCACAGTACCACTCTTAAGTAAGATTAAGCTCAAAACTTTTTTTTGCCAGCTGGTTAATTCATTTTTGAAAACTTAGATCGGCTCAAATTAAATCTCTGAAACTGAGACTTACCCATCTCCAGTACTGTAATAAATTAAGAAACTACAATCACAAAAGATTGCCTGGTTAGTTTTTGATTTTCAACAAATGTTAAAATTTTAAACGTGTTTTCATAAACTATGGTACAATTTTACAGCACAAAAAAAATGTCAAATAAAACTGTAACAATAAATAGTGAAAAATTTTATTTCAAATTCATTAACGGTTTAACAGGACAAAAAGGAAATTCATACATCAGAAAACTCAACCTTCACACACTGAACACTGTGAATATTGCAACAGTGTAACAACTACCATATTCACAAGCGTACAACCTGCAGCTTTAATAAAAACTAACTTTCACATAACCACAGCGCATGAGGTAGTACTACCTTACTGGATTTAGTCATTTTCACAAACTTGCTGGCATTTCATTATATGCCACACCACACATTAACTTCACGCAGGACCCATTTATTTACGCGGCTGAGTAAGTTATGCTTACGAACACACAAACTGTATTGAGCTACAGTATTCTTACAAAATTATGAGTGGAATTGAGCTGAAGAATGTAGGGCACTTGAAAGAAGACATGTTTACATGGCAACATCAGAGTTTCCTTACTGTGGGGCGAGTAAGCAAAGTAACAGACAACACAGAAAAGCACAAACTGTAAGATGATGTGTAAGTTTTGACTGATGCAAGATGAGGATTATAAGTAGGATTTATTCATAGCAAAATTTTTGGCAAAGCAGAGGAACTTACCGTATATACCTACATGCATTGTAGCGTTTGAATTTCTTTTGTCTTGGCCTAAATGACTTTAAATATCGGATGAAAATTACCCCCGTGACATTTTGTGCCTAACGTGCTAGTTGGAGGTAGGCCGTTATCACAAATATCAATACTGTCCTGTTTTATTCCCATGCTATGATTCTATTCAAATGTGTAATGTGATGCACTCTGTAATACAAAAATAAACTGAACAAACTAGTATTTTGAAGGTCCATCACTTGAAATTTGCAGTTTATTCAATAACAGGACGTGATAGGAATTTAATAGAACAATTTAAGAGCACAATCCAAAAGGTTAAGATTGCTAACCTATCCAGATGAATTTTGTTGGGATCATACAAAAGGATTAATATACCTAGTAAGTCAGCTATACAGGATTGTCAATGTCTACATAATCTCTCAACTGTCCAACACACAGTGTAAAAGTCACCTAACATTTACAAGCATGTTGGAGCCACTAACAATGGCTGCATAATTTCACTGGACATTGGGGAGAAAGGACGGCGGAAACAACAGCTGCCACATTACAGTACATTGTAAGAGAACAAGATAAATAATGGTACATAAAGAATGGTACAATCAAATACACTACTACAGAGACTAATACTGGACAGCTCTATGCTAACAAAGAGAAATGTACTGTACGAAAAATAACCTGGCAGCATGATATGAACTATTGAATACAGTACATTACAATTCATTTCATTTCCGTTATACTCCATTTCATATAAGTTTGGATAAATTTGACAGCAACTTATGTGCAATAAATTGTAATATTTTCTTATTTGTGTCACTACACAAGACAAACTTTGCCGTACAAATGCTTAAATGAACCTAGAGCTAAAAATGTATTGCATTACGCAACAAATCACAAAATACTGTACTTAAAATTATTGCCCAGAAGTTGCTGTCAAATTTATTCAAAATTATATGAAACAGAGTATAACATAATTATTTCTGGTTCATAGGTTATTGATTTCAGTCATTTATTTTTGATTGTGGCAAAGAAAAATTGACTATTCATTGAGAAAGAAAGTATGTTGGCAGAATAAAGCTATTATTACTAAAACGTAGTATGCTGTTAGTTGTTGGCTCAACATGGAAACACAATCAGTGTTCTTGTGTAACTGCACAAGCTGTCTAGTATTGGTTTATAGAGTACTTAGGTACAAAATTGTTGAAAATACAGTATTATACTTTGTCTGAATTACCAAATATGATCATGGTGGAAAATCATACAAAATCATATAAAAATCACCTGACAGGAAAAAAATAAAAAGCAGCATGTAGGTTGAGTGAAATGTGTAAGTAGGCCAATCAAAATACACTGGAAGTAGCAATACAAACGATAGCAACGTACAAATGAGGGAAAAAAACACTGTGTTCTGAAAATTTATGGAAATATGAAGTGTGTCAAGTTTTAAAACGTGCTGTATTTATACCGCAAATGGATGACAGGGGATGCGAGTTCCATTTGGTGAGCTAAAATAGACATGATCATTAAAGTGCTGTAAGGTGAGTGAATTTCAAACAGCCCGACAATACTTATTACACCGTGCTTCATTTGTGACCTTGCTTGTAATAATTTTGCTGCTGCAATTGAATCAGGAATTTGCAAAAGGGACCAAGTCCACTTTTTGAGCAAATTCAGGTTATAGGAGATTTTGACTCTCCAAAGCTTTCGCTTGGCTGTCATCAGCAAAAGAAACCCAGTCATATATAATAAATACGTTAAACGGACTAGTCCATAAATGTGCCAATAGCGCATTATTTTGTTTATGACTTACATGATTGTAGTTGAATAATAATTTTCAATGTGGCTTAGTAGTTTTTTCACTAGCATATACAATAGTATGGTTCCAATAATCTACACCAAAGACATTATGCTTTCTCTGATGGTGTAATACATAACACTGCTTTATGGGTAAAAGGTACTGGGTGGCGTTGTGTTTGCAAAATATATTTTATGTATCATATTATATTAGTTTTTCACTATAATATACCAACATTGCACTAATATACACTCAAGGCATTATGTTTTATGTGCCACTGTTAGAAAAAACAGTACTTATTTTTTGAAAGGTATCAATTCCAATAACATTATTAACTTCTAAAAAATAAAATATAAATGTGTTTCTATGTCAGTTATGTTTCATATTATTCCACACACACTATACTTTCAAGTTATCCATTTTTAATGACCTGTTTCTCTCCCAGATCCACTATAGTAAGTTTTTTGTTGTTTCCCAGCAATCTACTCACTTGGACTTGATCCATTTTGCGAATCCCTGATTCAATTTGATTTCATGTTTTAAAGATCCAGCATACAGCCGCAACATAATACTGTAATGAACTGTTTCAGCAGTAGGAACGTACACAATTTTATACAAGGTTGAATCCAACAAACAAGAAGCTGGACAGTAAAATTCTAAGCAGTAACTTGCATTACATTTCCCCACCTACAGTGAAGAAGTTACATGGCATAGACGTGTTAACTGACATTAGTCACACCAAATAAAATTATTTTCTGAATGCCATTTTTTTTAGTATCTGCACACACTGTACATTCAATTTGTGAGCCTTTGCATACACACCATATCCCAATGATTTATATGGTACACAATATACATAAGACTAAATATCAATATGTATATTTTAGTTTTAGAAATCTTTCTACATTCATATATCATTTTAATATGCCGGTCTTGCAGGACAAATGAGTTGCACATAAATGTACACATATTGTACTTGGCACCACCGTTTGACTTACAGCCGAAGAAAATAATGCACTTAACTTACCATTGTAGAACAAACAGATAAAAATTCCAGTGGTTGAGCTGTCTTTGACTGGAAGGTAATTTCACTGTAAAAATTATAATGCTAACACACCAATCTCAAGTATTTATCACATGGAACAGATGTATGGTAACATCAAATGGGGTGAAGTTTACTTGGTAAAGTTGACCTAGAAATTAAAAATAATATATTTAACATCTTGTTTAGTGCCAATTATGTCTCGAAGCTAATCATACCATAACTGATCAGTCATGTAATGCTCCTGTAAATTATAAAAATGACTGCTTTCTAGCCATAATGGTGTACAAATTCTTATACCTATTTACCAGTGTGATCAACTTTACCCTAAAGCCCCAATTGATGGTACGTTATGTATAAGTACATCCAAACTCAAGGAATTAACAAGTAAATACAAATGAGAGGCTAACAGTTAGCTAACAAATACCATAAGTTGACAATATCTTCAGAAACTGATGAAAACTTAATAGTGTCTAATCAAGAGAAGTTAAAATGCTATTTACAGTGCGTATATTGCGTATATGTTAGCATGACAGAGGGATGCCATGATCGTACTACATTAAAAACAAAAGAACACATTTTTTCCCATAAGATAAGTAGTAAATGAAAAAGTGCTACACATTTAAAGAAACATGTGTGTCCAGTACAAAAACACTTTCCTTTCACTATTTACAAAAGATCAACACTTGCAACAAACAACAGCACCTCTCAAGGAAAAAAATGGCTGGAAACAAGAATATTGCAACAAACATCAATGTTCAACATGCAGGAAGCTTGCACAGTGAAGATTCCACAAATTCCTGGAACATAATAATAATAATAATAATAATAATAATAGTTTGCTACAAACATTCAGACCTACTCTGCAATGGTTGTTAACATGTTCCGTTTTCATTCTGACTTTGACAAAAAAATATTAAGTTCTGAATTGCAATCTCTTCAGCACACAGGAACACCAGTTACAAATTCTGCAGCATTTCTGAAATGCGTTCGTGGAGAGTCTTCTCGGTGCCCGCAGGAGTCACCACAAAATCCAAGCCAAGACCGTTGCAGAAGATGACTGGCCTCCCAGATTGGTCAACCGGCACAGTCCTGCCCTGGAGAATGGCAAGTTCACGCTGGACTCTATAATTCAGGAGTCGCCTGCTATGGTTCCTCACGCTGTACCCAGATGCCTCAGAGTTTGCAGGGGTCCCAGCACGAGAGTTCCGGCCACTGAGGGAACCAGCGTAGTGCCTAATCGGTGTGCCGGCACGGGAATTACGGCCCACGGATGCAGAACGGCTTCGTCTTGATCGGTAATCGGCAGAATGAATTGATCCACTGAGTGATCTCAGGCTACTCCCAGTAAGTGCATCAAACTTACGCATGTTCCTCACAGTCAACAAGCTGTTGCCACGCCTCCTTGCTGTAACGGGACGAAAAAATATACTCAGATCACAAGTATTTAAAGAACTGTACTTGCAGGTAAAAAAAATAAGACCTTTTTTTACACGGACGAGACATTTTTCTGGCCAACCCAGTTTCTTGGGTGACGAATGTGGCACACTGTAACCATATGAGAAAAATGTGTTGCCCATCTAACCTGCAAGTACTATTCCCCTATTGTTAACAATTTAGTGTTTTTTTTAATATCATTCTAGCTAGGAACATTGCAACGCTATTCCTCTTCTAAATCTTTGTCGCCAAAATAATTAGTACAAGAGAAATTAAGGGTTTTTCAAGTGGGGAACCTAAAGTTTTTTTAATTTGTATAAAATTGTAGTTTTAATTTTATAGGCGTTACTTGGGAGTACCTGTAATACATAGGCCCTACATATAAGTTAGCAACATAGAACTACAGTAAAACCCTGTTAAGACGTTTGTGATGGGACGGGAAGAAATAATGCTTATTCAGCAGGAAAATTTCTTAAAAGGGATAAATTATACATGTTCATATAGATAAGGAGCCAAAATTATTTGTCTTATTAAGCAGGAAACTTCTTAAATGGGAAACTTCATAAGAGGCTTTCACTGTAATTTATTCATATCCTAATAAACGTGAAACATGATACAAAATTACTGTGATTAAAACACTACAGAGAAGTGTTTTTATAACATACATAACACATGCAGTAATCTCTCTGTTTAACAACTCTAAAATGGGACTGAAAAAATCATCCTTTGAAGGAGTTTCTAAACTGAAAGATAAAAGTATGTTGGGAATTAAAATGGGACCAAAATATACAGATGTTAAAGTAAAAGAATCAAACTGGAAGACAAACTGAGAGATCACAGAAATTAACATATACTCTAATTTTAAAAAATCAAAAGGGATTTACAGGAAAATACCAAAATACATATGAAACATGAAAACCAGCTACTGTACTAATGTATTCGCGCAGCAGAAACGTATACGTACACAGAAAATAAACAGAACTTTACAGCATATACAGTAGAGATGTACAACTGGTCAACACCACTACCATTTATGTTCCTGAGTATCCCTACAAATGTGATAAGTCAAACATTTCCTTTGAAGTGCTGAATGCGCCTATCACATCAATGGACAATATACTGTACATTTGTTTATTTTTTACTCTGTCTGTTACATTGATCGTTGGCAAGAATTTAATAAATAACTTGACACCAAAGAGTGGCTATCTTGCAAATAACTTTTAATGTAGAGCTGAAATCAATATGAAATTTCTTAACTGAGATTGTACTGTAGTTAAGTTTTGAATCAGGGCTTAGCTTAGTCTTGTTTTATGTGCAAATAAAATTACTCCAACAACCAAAAAAAAGCCTCAACTTTTTTCATACGTTCTACTGACAATTCTTCATTCTTCGAAACCGTGATAATCGATGGTATTAAGAAAGTGACTGTTATATCCCTAATGTAGTTGTCAAAAATAATTAAGGAAGCACTTTTAAAAAGTATACATTAGCTACAACAACCAAAAAAAGGGTACTGTATATTGAAGGCACAATTCTAAAAAAATTAAAATAAAAGTTTTGAGTTATAATATAATACATCTAGTTACAGCTCCTTGAATGTGATCCAAAACATGCTACTATACAGCAGTCCTCTATCCAGTTTTATCAAGTGATAAAAAAATACTTTATGTAAAATTGTTATGAACAAACTTGATTCGTGGAGGGTCATTCCATGGAAAATCACCCAAGGGTGGTTGCTGACCCATATTGAAAAAATTTGAAATTTTGTCACACATAATGTACATATTTCAACAGTTCAAACCCAAAGTTATTGATTTTTATCTGCCCTCATTTTGATTTTACAGAACAAAATGGCCGGTACCGTGTACCAAAATTTACATTTTCAAGGGTTTTTGTATTGTTTAATATCTTGATATCCATAAAAGATAC
>PNEQ01001286.1:22847-46400 GCA_003012365.1 Medauroidea extradentata
CCCTTGAAAATGTAAATTTTGGTACACGGTACCGGCCATTTTGTTCTGTAAAATCAAAATGAGGGCAGATAAAAATCAATAACTTTGGGTTTGCACTGTTGAAATATGTACATTATGTGTGACAAAATTTCAAATTTTTTCAAAATGGGTCAGCAACCAAAATAATTGAAATTGGGTGATTTTCCATGGAATGACCCTGGAATTAATGTGCCAGTGGCACCAAACATGTCTGCTACACATTATCTGCAAAGGTTCCAACAAAGTGAAACAAATAGAAAATTGTATTGTTCTCACACTGAAATTAGGCAGTTAATACAAAATTGATTAGTACTTGTGTAAATCAGCTACACAAGGGTAATATTGAAAGCACTCACAACATTTAACCCTTTTAATTCAAAGCTTAATTGATAGAGGCAGTTAGCTCTGTTTATAATTTTTTTTCTTCATCTACAGTCGAAGATAGAATTTACGTAGCAATGACTGAAGAAAATCATTCTCTTCCACGAATTTTACCTTTTGAAAATGACAAACCAATGGGGTAGCTGGTACATGCTTTTTAAGACTTGGGAGAAAAATAAAAAATGTATTCAAGCATTTTCAAGAACTAATGAAACCAGTGTGCCATAAAAACCTTCAACCTTGTTTGCACAAGAATGTTTGCTGTTACAGTACATGAACGCTTGAGAGAATAGCTGATCACACGAACTGGGTATTTTCATGAATGTATCAGTATTCTATGCAGATATAGCAAAACTTTACTTCACACTATAACAGCAATACTTAACTAGGTACCTTGCACCAAAAGAAAGACTCTACTGGTGTATAATTTTGGTTGCAGCACAACTGTTATGCATATTTGCATGTCCAACCACCATTAGTTTAAATTTCACATTTAACTACACCACCAAATTTTCATCCCTGCGATGCCTTAAAAGTTTAAAACCTATTTTCGTAACGACGTCATTCATTATTTAACACATGGTACTTTTGTTTATCTGCAGGCCAAACCTTAAATCACAAACGGAAAAAGTGTACCTTCCGTCTGTAACAAGAACAACAAACTTAAGTTCATTCCCAAATATGACGCCATGTTGGTCATCGCAATAGAAAAGAACCGGCACAGAGTTACGGAACCACATTTTATGTTTGTGCATGCAAAAGTACAAGCCCTACGCGCGCTGAGCGTAAGGAATGGAATACACCCTAGTTTAAAAGACATTCTGTTTACCGTTACCACCATCAACCACTACCACAAAATGTGTAGACGGCCGCTTGCGATGAATATTGATGCACTGCCGTTAATGCATATTTACTTCATTGTACTAATATTTTCGCAGTTACAAGTACAAACCTACATAAATCAAATAGCAGTAAAATGGTCTAACAGAAAAAATGTTGACTCAAAATTAAGTTAACCTCACTTTTGGTTGTGAATTGTGTTAGTTTAGCTTTTAATACTTACTGAACTTGTGTTTTCATAGAGAATAAGCATTTCCCTAGAAACAGTGGACTATTTCACATGCATAAATTATTAATGCATTAAGTGTTAACCTAAAAAAAAAATTTTTGTCATGCAAAAATAAGATGACCCCCAAAATTTTGGAAGTGATTTCTGGAACAAAATATTGTCGTACATCCGGGAAAAAACGGTATTCGATTTACAAACGTTACCAAACAAAAAGTTGAACAAATTCAAAATAACTTCTCTATGCATTTTTATTAAGTGATCCTCTGGACTGTGCAAAACTATTTCTAGATAAATGCTAGAGACCCCAAAAAATGGTGAAGCGCGAAATTCACTAAATAAAGTGGAAATATGTTTATTTAAACTAATTTAGCGACTTTCCCTTGAATCCCGCATAACCATGAAATTCGCAAACTTTTACGCGAAATTCGCTTTCTACACAAATTTGCGCTATAATGCCGCAGATTGTATTTGTTTGCACTGTTATAAATGCAGCTATTCATATGCAGAAAGACGTTTGCAGTATTACCATCGTTTTGACAGATTGGTTAAATCCACGTGATTTCTTTACCATATAAACATGTTTATATAAAGAAAATGTCTCCAACTGCAAACAAAAACATATCGTTACAAATATATCGACCATCTACACTAGACCCCCGATTTTACGAATACTCACGGTTCCTCTCATCGCATTCGTAAAATCGCTACCTTCGTAAATTCGATAGCGGCTTATTTTGCCGCCGCCCCCCCCCCCCCAACCCCGGACATAACAGAAAATTTTAAAATTGCATTTTTTCTGCAAAGTGACTCTAGGCCCCGACTTCCGTAGCATTTTGCGGGAAATTAAGGTAATAATGTGAACATAAATTGATATCAGTAGCCAGATGTCACACTGCTGAGCGGTAGATATGACCGACCCTTGTCCCCAAAAAATGAGAAAATCGAGATTCCGAGGGTCTTCTCTCGAGCGAATAGCCCGACTTCCGTAGCATTTAACGGAAAAATAATGCAAGTGATAGTTGAAATATAAATTTATATCAATAGGCAGACGTCTTACGATCAAAAGAACTCCGCTAAACAATACATATGATCGACCTTTGTCCTAAAAAAAAAAAAGAGAAAACCGAGCTGTCGAGTGCCTTCTCTCACAAGCGAATAGCCCGATTTGCGTAGCGTTTAATGAAAAAAAAAGTAGGCATTCCTTACTAGTAAAATGCCCTTGTAAATTATTCACCAAAGAAAGAAGGAATAAGCGGATGTATTTATTCATTGCGCAGTTTTATATAACTTAACGTAAAAACATTCCCTCGACGTTGATGAATTGTACGAGAACGTAGATACTAGTAGCGTGCAGAGCAGACAGATAGTGCAACTGTACGAACGTTCACAAGATGGCGGATAGATAGCGGCACCGTAGCATATACCGACGTTGTTCCAAAAACGCCATTTTGTGACGTTCTTACCTAAAATCGTCGAGAATTACATGTATAAGTGATTGAAAATAATCACTTTCACAATCAGTGTATGCGGTAAAAATAAATTAGGAGTTCCCGGATTACGTAATACACGAACGTGTATTTATTTTCCAAGTTCGACATACCAGGAGACAAATGTTTCTACATTTGGAAAATAGGTAGCGCTATTATCATGCTCACTTGTGCAACGCACGTTTTACGACACGCAGTAACGCATTGTTTAAGCAAATTATGCGCCAAGTTAATTGTTTTATGTACGTATGGTGTTAACGCAATAAAGAAAAATATCACGCTATTATTTATAGAGTTCGTGTAAAAAAGTAAACACATTCGGCACGAGACGAGAGATATATAAGACGTCGTGAAACAGCCTAGAAGGAGGCTGTACTATAGAAAAATTAGCAATATGCGCATGCGCTGGAACTTTGTGTCTATAGTACGACCTCAATATAGATCCTAATACGTCATAGTTGGAGACAGGCCGGCCGGCTTGGCACAGGCGACGGCGCCGCAGCACGGTTTTCAAACTGTTACTGCCACATTTTTTAACGGATTTTCGCTTTTTTTGTTTTATTTTTAATATTGTGACTTACCAAGTAATAACTGCAACTCTACAATTCATATTTTAATGCCGTGAATTAGATACAGTATGTTTTATTCATCGTCAATGTAATTCCTTACAATTTTTTGTCATATAATTTTGTTATTTTTTTAGGGTTCCTGAGATTGTATTCGTAGAATCGCTACCTTCGTTAAATCCAGGGTTCGTAAAATCGAGGGTCTAGTGTATGTATGCAACCACAACATATAATTGGCCAACAAAATTCTTTGTGGCTTCGAGTCACTTCAAGTAGTTACAGCCACACGGTGCGCTGGTGTCAATATTTTTAATCTTTCTGCTTTCATTAACAATCTTTGTTTTTGCGCGCAGGTACACATCTATGGGTGTTTACAAATTACGTTTTCATTCTCGTAATAATTTCGTGATACAATTGTTTTTATGATTGTACATTACAGATTGACAGTACATATTCCGAAACCGAAAACGTTGAGAATACTTCATCGTGAAAGGAAAATAAAGGCAGGTGGATTTTATGTTTTTGATGTGCATGATAAAATTATGATGTGTAAATTCTGCAATGTGAGGGTTGATTGGACACACAAAGACACATACAAAAAGCATGTGGCAAATGACGCACACGAATCAAAACAATTATTTTGTCAGGCAAATACTGCCGTATCGAAACAAACATCTATATGAGAAAGTGTGAGTTAAAGCAAACAAGCTTAAAGTACAAAAACAAGAATTTGTTTCAAGTTTTGTTAACATGATGCTGGAAGTTAACATTCCTTTAGAAACAGCTGATCATCCAGCTGTGAGGAAATGGTTGGACACCCATGTTGAAGGTTGGTCCAATTATATTTACAGAATTCCTTTTAAAAGCAGTCAGTGAAAGAGCATTTTCAGCATACTCGCACATTTTGGCAGACCGTAGAACAAATTTAAAGGCTGAAAATCTGGAAATTCTTTTCACTAAATTTTTTGGTAGCAAGACAGACAGGCCAACTACTGTTAGTTCTGTACAATTCATACGTGCAACATTAATGCTTGTAGAAAATAAGATTTCGATTCATAATTTAAAATGTTGTATACATCTGTGCCAAAATTACTACGAGAGATTAAGAATTTTTTTATATAATACAATACTTAATGTCCATTTGTAATTGTGTACTTTGTTTTTAAGCACCGCTTTGAGGTTTTTTTGACACCGCTGGTGGCGTAATTTTCACACCATTTTTTGGGGTCTCTAATAATTGTAAATCATTTCAAAATGTCTACTTTACCTCTCAGCAGACCTCGTCGTTTCATTGCTATTTCATTTGGGATGACCACGCTGAGTGTGTCACTGTCACTGCGAGCTCTGCAATGACAAAAATCAATTCACATATATAGACGTATGCACTTTTCATGTTTATTTGTTCACAGAATGTGAGGTTATTTTTCTAGAAAATCGGTGTTACTTTTCTCTGAAAGGGAGGGTACCGTATTTCATTGCACAATCGTCGCATCTAACTTTTAAGACGACAGAAATGGTAAAATGCTATCATCCCATAATCGTCGCACCACAATGTTTTGTTTACGTTTCTGCACCGGAGATGTTAACTACGCTCGAGTACAAAGTACAACACTATTAGAACAAAATGGTTGCTGCAAGAATCTACTATAGTTGGTACCAAAATATTCCGCTGGAATGAAAGAGGAATATCGTAGCGCTACTAGTTTTAACAGTACGCCATCTTGTGTGTTTGTCTCGCGTGTGGACTTTCCCAACTAAACGTAGCATATCTATGACGTCGCAAAATAAAAATGAAGTTCCTAAACACTCAACGGACTGTATCGGAAACAACAAAACTGTTACGTCGTTACTGTAAATCACTTTCTACATCCAAATATTTTAAAATGTCAGTCAGCAAAGCAAAAAAAATTATATTTTTTACAGTATGACTCGCAGAAGTCTAAAACAAAACTTAATGTGAAGCAGAACTTGGAAAAGTACTGTACTGATATATTTCTAATAATCAAAAGTACCTATTTACTGGTAAATTTTTATTCACAATTTTTACTACATAAGTATCAATAAATACTGCTGACCATGAAATGTGTTCCCACCAAATGTACATAGGTATTTAATTATGCACAAAATAGGTTGCCTAACAAAAACATAACCTCCAAGGTATAGTAAGTTTAAATTGAGTGTTTCAGGGTTCATACGTCAATATTTCCACCAAAATCACTGACTTACTTTAATACAAATAGGGTATGTGATGATTACGCTGTGAAATACGGTATTTTGACTACCAAAGTAATTAACAGTAATACCAATTCTATATCTCAAATTCCATGAAAATTGTTTTAAAACTTAAGTACCAAATACGTACTACCTAAAAAAAAAAAGGCAACATTAAAAAAAGTTCCATTGAATTTCAATGTCCAGTGTTTGAAAAATCAGAAGTTATTTCATGAACTCACTGAAGTGTTCACACCATTAGCAAACTGTGACCTAACATAAACAACACAGAAAACACAATTAAAAATTAAAGTTAACTTTAAATAAATTCACATCAGTTTCGAAAAAAAAAATCACTTACAACTTAACTAGTCACAGCTTAAATCTTTAAAAGAGAAAAAGGCCATTGTTGCAAGTTTTGATTCTGTGAGCATTGTTCTTCTACCCGTCAACACTGTGTTGTATGAAGACAAGAACCGTCGCAGTAAACATTGGCACAAGGGAACCAGATCGCTTCAAAACATTTGGTTGCAATATCCTGCTTCGTTACTTTTACAACTCACAAAGCCTTGAGAACGTCTGAGCAAATTTCCTTCTGAAACCTGCTGGTTCAGCATCGCTTGCAAGTGACAGAAACCTGAAGTTATTTCTTCAGAATCCAGTGAAGTAAATCCAGGAATCTTTTAGACATTTTCAATCATGCTTGGATTAACTGTGGCTACAATGACAGACTTAGAATCTAACACTTTTAAGTGTTCAAACATATCTTTTGCTGGGATCCTACGTCAATAAAGAAGATAACTTTGCTAGGGCTTGTCAAACAGTGCTTTAAAGTGACAGTTTTGCTTCTGCTCCCTTAGTTGGGTTGAAAAACTGTAGTGTACTTTGGCTGTTATCAAAGTAAACAGCTGTGTAGCATTCTTTTAGATGCTCCAGTTCACCATGTAGCTAATGTGAAGTTGGATATGATGAGCCCTCCAACTTTTGCATCAAATCCACTCACTAATTCCTTTGCAGGCTCCTTCACAAAAATTGCTTCTACATGAAGAGCTGCCAGTTGATGTTTGCTGATGGCACTGAAATATTCTACGTCAGCTACACCACCAGGGTGTCTACCAGATTGTGAAAGTAAAATTTAGTGACTTTTTCTTGAAAAACTGTTCAAATAGAATTAATAAATGTTTTTTTAACAAGTGCAATATGCCTGACAATTTTTATTGTTTCCTCCAACTGCTGATAGCGTGAAGCATATACAATTTTAAAATGTGCAATTAATATATACCTTGATTTAAGTTGTCTTTATGAAGATGACTATGATAAATATACAAACTAATTACAGTATTTAGTTTACTTGCACAGTGCACGACAAATACTAGTAGTGTGAACATGCATGTTTGACAAATGATTTGACAAGAATCAAACACCCGAAAATAATTTTCGTGACTTTTACCAAAATATACTTCAAATTAGTGACTATTGTGGGACTTTCGAGACTTTTTTCACAAATCGTGACTTTTTCGAGACTTTCGTGACCTAGTAGACACCCTGACCACATATCTATTTGGCAGAAGTCAGCAATATCAGGCAATTAATCTGTGAGTTAAAACACAGATTTGAACCAAGAGTTCCATTTTATAAGCACAGGGATGGGAAATAAAGAACGTTTCTCTCTGTACTTCTCTTCTAGGAAACTAAAGTATAGGTGTCACCTCTTCCTAGTTTAAAAAAAAAATTTCTTTACCCTTAACAACTACAAGATTCAACATGGACAGTTCTTTGATCCACACCCCACCAACAAGATTGAGTTTATGTGGCCAGGACTGTACATATGTACTGTAAAATTATTGCCAACCATGATTTCCAAAGCACTGCTGCACTTGGCCACGTATCTCGCAGTCAGTGACCAAGGATCTCAAATTGTCATATTTGAAGTTCTACTTACGCAGGAAATCAACAATTGCTCTTGTACAAGTAGGAGTTGTGTTAGCTGCAGCTAAGAAATGTAAACCACCAATAATTTGTGGTTTACCAAAGTCATCACCAAAAAAACTAAATAAAACAACAAACACATATCTTCACATACAATCTGTTGTTTCATCACACAACACGTCCACTTGTTTATCACGACTCTCTTCAGATCTTCTACTCATTGGTCTGCCAAGCCTTCCACACATTTTTTCCGCAAAGTACGAGCACTCGGCAACTCACCAGCTCGTTCTATGTACTTATCAAGCCATTTTTTTTATGTTGGGATCATCAAGCTACTCTAAGGTATATTTGGTTTTATGAAATCCTCTGTGGTGTCCTTAATGAAGTTAATCCTGAAATCAGTCTTTTTTTTCCAATGCTACTGAAAAACGAAAATCTCCCGCCTCATATCAGTTCAACCATTGATCGTTAGGTGCATCCGGATCGGTAGCCACACCACAGTCAGGGAATAGGCAATACGGACAACACTGGGGCAAGCATATAGTGAAATGCAATGTGCAAAACTGATGCACAGAATTTCTGTTGTACCACTTGAATTATAGTATTTTAAGCAGTGGCCCTGCCATTTTACTGGTGGCAAGACTTTACCAAAGAACTTTGTTGAACTTTCAACTGATTCATATCAATCTAAGTACTGTAATACATTTTGTGAAATAGGCCTATCTATAAAAAAAAACAGTTTAAAATTTTTTGTAAATTTTAATATTAATTTACATCGAAACTGACTTTAAAAACATAGAAGAACATTTATAGTCTGTTGTTTGAGACTACTTCTATAGATGAAAAATTGTTTTAATAAATTAACTGCAAAATTATTTTTTTAAATACTTTTACTCTAAATAAATTATTATAAAAAATAACATAACCTCGAAACTGAGACAACTGACCAATTAAAAACAGTATCAGCAAAGTCATACACGAACCTGCCCGCCATCTTTGCCTGTATGGCTCGCATTCGCTGGAGACGCTTCAGTGCCATCAGTCGGTTTCTTATGAATAAACTCGAAAAAGGCCGCCTCTGCAACAAATCCAGGACAAAAAATATATGATCACTCACAGCCAAATTTAATTACATCTCGTAATTGCATGTCCAAAATGCTAACACATTAAACACACACACCCATTATTTTAACAAACAAATATAAATACTAAAATTGTACATTAATGGCTGTTCATTATTAATACAAAAACAGTTCGCTTCGTTATCACTGAACTGCTTCCTACACAGAACATATGTGTTCATTAACACAAAAATCTAACACACACCTTATCAGTTACTGTAAATTAAGAAGCCTATGTCTACATTTCTGTAGGGATGTGTTAAAGCTTAGTACACACTGGCATTATATCTATATCCTTTACAAGAAGGTGTACAGCTTGTACACTTTGACCTGTATTGTGTGAATGGTCAATGAGCATATTACTGGCAAACATGAGGACATATACTAGCTACAGCACGATAGGGACAGTTCTACTATTTGTTATCTTTTTTACACAAGTCGAATGTTAAACATTTGTTATGCATGTGTATCTGATTTTGAATTAAATAGATTATGAAGATGAAATATTTGAGCCAAATAGCATCTACGTGGACAAAATAAGCTATTGAGGAAATACTGTCAGATTGTACGTCATGTACACCACGATACTATCCACCAACGTTTTGTTTTTACATTTTATAATTAATTTTTGGTGCAGACACAGTCAATATTGCAAAATTTACCCCCCATACCCAAAAAGTAACTTTAACATTTAAATAGGAGTATACTTTTTGTAAAAGAAAGTTTGTTGTGTGAAATAAAAATTAATTTGATAGAATACTAGCCAGAACGCTAGCTACTGTTTCCTTTCTTGTGCACCTCTGATGTTTATCTTCATTTACAAGACATCTGTCTGTACTAGGTTTTAATATTAAAAATTTGAATATCTGTAAACATTATTTTCTACATCATTAAAATTGAACACTGCTCCTCAAAAATGAAAATATTTATGGTAAACTAAAAAAACTTTGCTTACTAGCCTCCTGTAAAAAAAAAGTCTCTGACTGTCACATTGCACAATTATTCAAAATAATATGAGCGTAAATGTGATATTAGTCTTAAAAAATGTTCTGCGATTCTCGACTTTTTTTTAACATATCATTGAAATTACTGTATTTAACAAAATATCTTTGCACAATTTCACGTAATGCTGCCGTAACTCACCTGCTGTGTATGCTGCTGAACTAGCTGGGCACGATTCAAAACCTGTGTGGCATATCGCACTCTGTTGCGGGAATACTGTGCTGCCGCAATATTTCTCACAGGGTTGCGCTGACGTATGCCGTAACGTTTGCGATTACGGAGCGCTAAGGGGCCCCTGTACGAATAGCGCAGGTTCTGTATACTGTTTGCATCCCCAACAGCATCCTGTAAAAAGGAAACACAATCTGAAAAAGAAATGGTTCGTACAATTCAAGTGATCTATCAAAAATGTGAACACTGAACTCGTGTACGACACTCTCAAGAAGTACAGATCAACCAGAAAGAGAGCTGCCCTAACCAATGCGTTCTTGCCCAGCTTAAAAAATCTGCTACCAAGACGATGAATGAAAACGTGAGAACATCACCTGAAAACAAATACAGTAAACTCCCGATATTCCGTGTTAATTGGTGTTGCGCCACACATGGATAATCGGGAAACGCGGATAACCTGAAAATAGCACATATGTTAGTATGTATAAATAATAAAAAAAATTGAATTTATAAATAATTTACTCAAATACCATAATGAGTAATGGGTTTTACCTATAAATAACGTATTTCACAACCTTTCAACCAAAATAAATAAAAGTATATCTGGGGTGCACGGTAAAAATTAGAATAAATGATGATAAAGTTTCGTTAATCCACTTTTGCGCGATCTCGTTAGGGCCTAATCCATTCTTGTGCGCAGGAGTTGACACTCTTAACGTTCCAAAAAAGGTTTTATCGCAAATTATTTTTAGTGTTACAGTGTTCAAAGTTGCACGGATAATCCGAAAACCGGTTGATCGGTGCACGGATAATCGGGATTTTACTGTTAGTAGTTTCTAGGTTACAGGGCCTGCGGCTAACCTGCTAAATTTTTTTACAAACATTGTTTGCATTTTCCCTGCCAATATATTTTTTAGCTTATTCTTTAACATGTACAAACTCTTACTATTCCTGCAACTCCCGTTGTGATTGTAAGTTAGGGGTAACAGAAAATTTCTGGAAGGACCCATGTGATGTGTCTTGTAACTAAAGTTATTCTCAAAATCATGGCTATTGGACATAAAAGAATGACCAACAACTCTTTAGAAAAGTTCAATAGAATGACATCAAAGTTATTTTTTACTCGCAACATAATTTGATCATATTTTTACCAAAAAGATGTGATGTATAGGTTATGTGATTTAGTATTAAAAAATTTAAACTGGGTTTAACTTCATACTTAGGCAGATTTTTCTATACACGCTTTTATTAACAAACACAATCTATACATAAATCAACAGACAAATTTACCAGTAGCATTTACCACTTTATCATGTGTGGAAAGAGCTGTTTTTAAACAAACAATGACATGGGTTCAAAAGTTTATATTCATTAATTAACAGTTATAATACAATCTGGAGTTAATATATTATTAATTTTTTGTAAATCAAGTGTGCAAGTCATAGAAGAACATTTACAGTTTAAAGTATTTTAGCTTATACAGCTCTCGGTTTAACGACTCTCAAGGGACTCAAAAAAATTGTCCTTAAATTGAAGGAGTTCTTAAACTGAATGATAAAAGTATGTTGGGACTGTAGATGGGACCAAAAAATACAGTTGTTAAAGTGAAAGAATCTTTAAACTGGACTGAGAGATCATTGTATATCGTGGAATAAATAATGATGCAGCTAATTAGTGATACGATAATTATGTTGCATTATTTCTTATCATAAACATACACAATTTAATAATAGGCAGTGTTTTCAAACAGATTAAGGGGTTTGTTGGTTTATACTGTAATAATTCCAACAAATAAATAAAAACAAGAGCTAAAAATGGGTACATTGAAATCTCTCCCATCGTAATATGTTTCTGTACACCAAGTATGTTACCTTTCTTTATTAGGTAGTATACAATGTGAAGAAATTTATTACTGCCATAATTTGTTGGCATACTAATCACTGCCATGTAACAAATGTCCCACAATTAATATTGAAATACGTAAGCTACAGAATAAGTAAGCTTATGTGGTACGCACATTCTGTATGGTGTATGGTTTTATGCTTGTCTTGTAAATTAACTAATGTTTATGATTGAATATGTACATTCAGAGAGCCTATACAAATAAGCACTAAAAGGCAGTTCGGGATACAGAGAACACTTGAAAACCACCTGCTTGATTTCTATTTTCAGACAGTATGTATTTTTCTGCTGCATGTAAACATAAACATTGCTATGTGTTAATTTATATAGGTTTGAACAATGTTTAAACCCACATTACACATCTCAGAAACATTTTATCTACTCAATAATTATACAGGTGCTGAATAACTGCTATAATTAATAGTAGCATTAGTTATTATAAACATCTGCAAGTTAATGTCTGTGTAACTAGTGTTGCTGTGCATCAACAGTGAACCATACGATACACTTGCAATTACAAATCATGTAGGTGAATGTGTGCACATTATACGTACTCTTAATTTTAAACACAACATAATACCGGCAACAAGTTCCAAATTCTAGTTTTGTTCATTTCTATTACCATGTACATACAATGCAGCCACACTTACAGCAATAATAAATAAAGCATTCTCTTAACGTGAAAAACAGGAATCATTGCGGCTTCATAGTTAAATGCCGTTCCAAGTACGAACATAGGCAATCGTAAAACATAATAATTCACGTAATACCAATATGTAACACATCATTTCACAATGGTATTCTCAAACCTAAAATTCGAACACTTTTGAGGGTGTTATAAGAAACCACGTGATTGTACAAGTAAACAATCATCTTAGCAAACAATTTTTGGTTTCAAGCCTATTCAAGCCATCTAACTGTATACTTTGAACTACAGCGTCTGCAGCGCAGAGGGCTGGCTGAAAGGCTGTGCAGACAACTGTAAATTTACAACCACCTGGTCGCGTCACTTTGTGTTGACACTAAGTCAAATTATGCAGTCAGTAGGTACCTAAATAAAATCATAAAAAAAGTTTTAAAGCATATGAAATATATACAGGTTGAATTCATTTGACTTTATTTAAATAGGAAAATTAACTGAACATTTGATACTTTGCTGATACCCATACATAAAATAATGCAAGGAAGAACTTCCTGTGCTACTGTATTTCAGAGAAGAATTACAATTTTATTAAGAGTGGAACAATCAAGTAAGTTCTGTTCTTAAGCTATACTCTGAGCAAAACATATTCCTTTTTGCATCTTTAACGGTTTGTCCGCTCCGAAACTGCTTGCTAAAAAAACATGAATACTATATAGTATTTCTAAAAAAAAGCCATTGTTTTGGAAAGATTTAAAAAAGCTTCAAAATTGAGGAACATGGATGTAAGCATATTCCCTCGAGTCAGAAGTGGAAAAAAAGTTCGTAAAATGTGTAATAAATACTTTATGACCAAAAAAGTAAGTTTCACACAGAAAAAAATTTTTTTTACTGAAGAGAATTTTTTTGTGTTGTTTTTAAAACATTACAATAAAATAACCTTAGTGAAAGTTCTGTAACAGTTATATTAAACTTATTGACGTTCTTTACATTTTTACTGCAAATTTTGGCAACTTTATATAATATACTGGAGAAAAATGGGAAAACAGACATCCGAATCAAGGAACATTGGATTTTTTACTTCTGGATTACTGGTTATCTGTATTTGCATGGCCTATTTTAAAAATCAATATTAAAATAACCACTTACACGATTATATTTGTACAACATTCTAAACAACAAGTAAGAATACAAAATTCGCCAAGTAGGTGCTAGGCCTACCTATACAGATTTCTCAATTTAAACAGTTATTCTGCCCCTCATATTTCCTCAACGTTCCAAATCATGGGTGTTCTCCCGTAACTGTTGTCAATGTTGAATTACACATTAACTGCTAGTTATATTTTTGTAAAGGTTAAATCTTTAATGCTCGCTTTATCCTGAACAGCCTGTAAGATAAACCACTCGGAATTCGATAGGGCAACCTTAAAATGGCAGAAAAAGTAACCCAATATACCAATTGTTTATCTAGCACTTTGATTTTATCACTAAGAACAGGTACACGTAATTTAAAATTATTGTAAATAGCACCAGCTTAGCATATTTTCAAAGAATTTTCATGTTTCTTATTCAACAAGGGCAACCATAGACTGTGTATACCACTGCCATCAAGGAACATGTCTGGACACTTTGAGAGCCAGACGAGGCTGTTGGCCGGCGAGTTTTCTCGGGAATCTCCAGTTTTCCCCACCTTATCATTCCGGTGCTGCTCCATACTGATATTTGCTTCATGTCACCCTTCACCAAAGCTGAAGACCTCTATGTTAAGCACTCACCAAATATCACTTGCTCAATATTTCAGAATTTAGTGTCCAACACCATTAAACATAACATTGCTGACAGATGTGTTAGTAACACCAAATATCTCTACATATAAAAATGAACACTGACTGACTGACATATCAAACTGCAGCCCAAACCACCGAACCTAGAATCGTGAAATTTTTTGTGGGGGTTCCCCTTAGGTTGTAGGCAAAACCTAAGAAAGAATTTTTTGAAATTTAACCTCTAAGGAGGTGAAAAGTGGTGAAATGTATTTACGAATAAACATCGATAGAGCTTGAACCAAACGGGCGATCATCCCATCGAGATTTTCTTCTTTAATGAGGCGCACACAATAAAACATGTAAACAAATTTTAGGATTCTTTGCAATTCAACGTTTAAGGGGGTGAAAAGTCTTTAAATGTGATACTGATTAACTACTGATAACTAATTCTTCGGGATAGAGAGTTGGTATTCACTTCAAAATGTTGTTTATGTAAATACCCAAAAAGCAGTTTTAGGATTTATTGAAATTTGATCCCAAGCAGTAAAAAAGGGCAAAATGTGTGTATGAATAGTCTATATCACTTAAATACAATTGACTATTATAGTGATTTTTACTTCAATTGGTTACATGTACAAATGACTAACATAGGACTTAAAAGTAGTTTCGAAATTTGATAACTAAGGAGGTGAAAATCTGTGAAATGTGTTTTCAATTAACTGTCGATACATTTTGAACCCAGCAGGCTATTGCAGTGTTTTTCACGTCCACGAGACACCAATAAATAGGGGCCAGAAAATTTTGCGGATTCAATGACCTGCATTTTAGAATGCATTGCCCTAAGCATACTCAAGCCCCGACCATTTGCCAATTAACTGCTACTCAGTGGAACAGCAGACAATGAACGAAGAGACGGGGCTTAAATATACATATGACAATGGATTCTAGCATGCAGGTCATTGAATCCGTGAAATGTTCCGGCCTCTACCAATAAAGTATTCTAAAACGTGATTAAAGGGTTTTTAGAAATTCACTCTCTTAAGAGGTGAAAAGACCTGTAATGTGTTTTAAATAAATCCTCTATACCTATTGAACCCATCAAGATATACAGTTAATTTTTGCTTCAGGATGATTACAGAAATAATCACAAAATTGTTGTTAAGATTTTTCGAAACTCGAACTCTCAGTACTGTGCAGCAGTCAAATGTGTTTTTTAATGAATGATCAATTTTGATTCGACTGAATGGGCTACAGTCGTCATTTGCACTAATTTGGATACTTACACAAATGTATAAGATGTGAAATAAAAACATTTCGAAATTCGACACCTAAAAGGGTGGAAAAGCACAACATTTGTTTTCCATTAACCCATAATTATCCAAACAGTAGAGATATTGAGATGGTGTTCACGTCAGAGTGATGCTTACATTAAGTATATTAAAACTTATATGTACCTTTTTTTTACTTATAAGATAAATTGGTCACTACGAATAAAACTATGTTTGTAAACTTTCAAGGCAGACAATCTGAAAAGCAAATATGACCAGCAAGAAATAAATTATACAGAGGTTTCATGCTACAGTAACATATCGAGACGTGGTATTGTAGGCCTACAATCTCAATGAACCCAGGACATGACAATTTATTCTTTAAATAAAATTAAATTCCATTAATTATTTCAACGTTATGGGACGTAGGGGTCTACATTCCAGGAGGTTCTGGGCTCGAATTCCGTTAAAAGCTGCGTGCGAACGTTCAATTCTAACACAAAAACTGCACGGCAGATCGAATTAGTGAAATTTTCAAGTAAGCCTAGTCGTTTAAACGGGGTAAAATGGATTATGCAGTTCACTTTCCACTTAGGTTCCTCGACAACATCAGCTCACATATATCATCTCACTAATCTGAAGGTTGGGGCACAAAATATGTTTCTGCGAAACCTTTTCACACCAATACTTTCTAATGGTATTAAACTTCAAGTAAACATTTTGAAAATACTTTAGAGGGCACCGTCACCAATGGTTATGCAACAGGGTAAATCAGACGTTTTTGATTAGATTAACCTCTTACATTTAAGAATCTATAACTACCCCACATCATCATCTTTGCTGTGCTATAAATAAGGCCCAGGTGAAGTCGCTGTTAGTGGCAAGGAGAAACTTAAGACTGCTTTTTGTGTGGACAGCTACAGTTACTAATTCTGCTGCAAGAGTTAGCTCAACCAACATCTTGGACATTCTAACACTTGATGACTGAAGTACCAATATGGTGTACGAAGAGGTTTTTCAACTAAAGTAAATATTATTAGTTTTGAATAATACTCGCGAGCAAAGCCGCTACAAAATTACTATGAAATTTATCCATTAAATCTTGTAGTGTATTTACTATAGTTTCTGATTTGAGACTAAATGCAATAAGTAATACTTCACTAACTATAATAATCTTACAAATCACAGCAATAATAAAGTAAATTCTGTAGCCTACACCATACTTGACTTTTGATTATAAATAATATACATTTAATGTTATGAACAATTATAATTAAAAACAAAATTTTAAGGAAACTACCACCTTAATTAGAAGGATATTTACCTGTTCCATGGGTGTGTATTTTCTCCAAGCACCATTAGATCTGAAGCCTCCATTTGACTTATGTGACAATGAATCATTTTCCTTCTTCTGCAGCCTAATTATATCATCTATAGAAACACACAAAATAAAATGTTACTGGTGTGTATGTTTCCCACACGACATCTAGGAACCAATATTCAAGCACCACAAAGAAACTATGTACTCCACATACAACATAAACAGACAAACCCTACGACATGGGCCACAATACAATCAGCCGGTGGATATTCAACCTGGTGAGGTGCCGGCTGTTTGCATCTAACCTTGTAGCAATTAAATTGTTGGGTGCTTGGCTGGAGAACTAAATTGAAGGGCTTAGAAGCCAAGGGATACACGTTACATTCATAACATCTTCGTTTCTCACACTAACAGCATATTTTACGACAGCTGGTTTTGTAAAACACCACCAAATTAATTGTCCACGAGACTGTGCTACACATACCTCTCGGCCACAAAATTATTAACTTAACATTTTAACTACCAAAATATGCACTAAACTCATGTTTCATGAATATTCACTTATACCCCTTGGCTTCTCAGCCCTTCAATTCTTTTAACTCATTAAAGACGACACTGCATGTTTGCTTGTTATTTTATAGTTTGTGGATGTAACTTTCAATTTAAAACAAAATACTGCAGAGACCTTGCTGAGGTGGTTTTGTCACTAGTCAACTGTTCGACATATTACGTCTACTACATTTCTCTACTAACCAAGCGACGTATGTTGGAGAATTTATTTGTAAACGCACTATCTGTCGTGCGTGTGTACAACGGTTTTGATACGTCTATGCTTGAACACCAGTTGCACTTTCGTATAGGCTACAAGATTTAATGCAGTCATGAGCACGTGAACGTTTAAATTTGTAGACTTAACTATTAATATTTGAATGTAATGGTATTCTTTAAAATTTATAAAGGGTCAAATAATTTGAAATATGGTGTTTAATGACCTAAGATGTGATTCAAAACAAATAACTGTGATTCAATCGTGAAATAGTAAGACTACGGTTTATAAACCTGCATTATAGAGTAAGTAGCATTCACTAGCAGTAAAACACATAAATTTTAGTAAAATATCCAGTTTCAAAGCGATTGTTCCTTATGCCGAACGTAAATCCAATTTTCTGATTGCTTGATGCATGCTCTCAAAAACAAAATCACACGAGTAAAACAACTGACGCACAAGATGTGCTCAACTGGCAAATTCGTCAATGTTTTAAATGTTACTATAGCACCCATTTTCCTCATTATTATGAAATTATTTGGTTCAATTCTTTACAAAGAGTACACAGAAAGTAAAAAAAAAAAAAATACATAACTTAGAAACAAACAAAAGGTACAAGATATGACAACAATTTGAATATTAATTACATTGTTTACTAATGATAAGCGACAATACACTCAGTTTTCAGTACATTAATACTCGTATGCAAATTTTAATACACCTACATTCTTTACATATGAATATTCAAATGGTTTATCGAGCATAAGTTGACACGCTGATAAATGTTAGAAATAAAAAGACTGTTGTCTCCAACAAAAATGAATAAACTTTATTTGTAGGTAGGCTTATAGTAAGAATTCTGTACAGCCCCCAACGTAACGAAATGTAGTAAGACCATGGAACATAACCATATTAAAACTTTAATTTTCAGATAATAAATATAAGAAGTAACTGAAAAATAAAACTAATTATAGATTAGTTTAAAAAAACTTTTCTGTAGGATTAGGCTATAACTGAACAGGCGAAAATAATAACTAAATATAAAGATTTTGTTCAACTGCGATATGATGTCCCTCAATTCAATACAACTTAATTTTTGAATAAGCCTTTAGTTTTAAAAAAGAATAGTCATTGACCAAAAAATTAACTTTAATGTAAAAAAATTACTTTGGTCACTGACTTGATTTATATTTCAAACTTATTCGAAAAACTAAGTTAACAATATACTGAACTGCGGGCTCCACAATTTTATTGTAATTATATTGTAAACCTGACTTCTCCGATATCTATTTGCAAAAATTAACACAAAAAGATCCAAGGATGCAATAAAGTAAACTAAATGTATCGCTGCTGAACAAAATATATTTAAAGAATTATTTTCATCATTTTAGTTCACACTGTTACAAAAGCAAAGATTTTAGATTTTTAACCTATAATTTTATTTGTTATTTTTTAGTATTAAAACAAAATAAAACACGTTAAGTAATGATATAGGCCTATTTCAAAATTGTTTACCTACTTTGATTTTAAAACCATTTTTTCAGTTGCAGCAACATGGCATTCTTCTTTTCATTATAGGTGAGAATGCCAGGTCATACTTGAGTAATTGTAATGTCACTGATTCTTAAGGTCGCTGCCTACCTGCGTGTTAGAGGTTAAGAAATGACAGACATAAGGGCAACCTTGGAGTGTGCATAAAATGTGGCATCGTCTCAACAGTGCTACTCTAGCGTACAAGGTTCCTGCTGACCCATTTTTACTATGGGACATTAAGCAGTGACCATATAATTTTATTGGTGGAAAGATTGCAATTAAGTCTGGTGTAGGTCGTAATCAGAGTTCCTCATACAGTACATCTGGTAAGTACATTTAGAAGTAGGGCAGTCTGAAAAGGCCATTTTTAGGTACATAGGAGGGTTTAGAAGATGTTTTAAATAAGCATGGTGTCATAACAATGAGGTTCCCACCTTGTCTGATGTTTGTATTCATCTCATACGTTGGCATAATGAGCATACGTGTAATATTTAATAGGAATAAACCTGTTTACGAACACACTTCAACGTATTTGGAGCATGGGGTAGTCGGCCCCCTTAATACGTGCGCAAAATTTCCAATAATTTGGACGTCTAGGAGTGAGAGAAAAATTAATTTTAGAAGTTTCCAGATGTCATTTTTACTATCATAATTGTTGAGATATGTACCAGGTCATAGCTACGAAATTATATTACTGTCATCAATTCTTAATACATGAGTGAAAATTTCAAATAATTTGGATGACTCGAAGTGTGTGAAAACTGAACCAAAAGATTTCTTTACATTCATATGTAAACTAATATCAGTAAACTATAAATAAATATGTACACACACAGCAAAATTTGATGCACAGAAACATGTCCCCCGTAAAAACACACAAGATAGTCGCTGGTTTAAAAGAACAGGTAAGAAAAAAAAAGATGTGTTATTTGTTAACTTTTGAAGTCAAGTGTGGTAAAAGTGATAAAGTTTTGGAGAAATTCTTTGCTATAAGAGTAAATATAAAGAACAGCCTAACTATTTGAATTACAGTACACCTGAATAAATTCTGGAAATTTTAAGTAGTCACCAAATACTGTCCCCGACTTTCATACATAAGGTTTTCTTAGATAAATGTATGCAAGTCGAATGATGCAGTTGTATATTATTCAAAGTATTCTGTTCAAAAACCAAACTAATAAGTATTTCAAAAGACACAAATATAATGAACTCACATGAAAATGTATTTCTTTCATAGGCTTAATTATTTTATAATTACATAGTAAATAACTATGTGAAAACAACTGTGGAGCATTAACATGGCGGTAGAAAATCTTGTATAACATACTGTTGACTGGCTGGAAAACTAAGTTACAATTTTATTTTGCGAGTGACAGGGTGGAGAAGGTAGAAAAGTGTGGTGTCTAAAGGGAAAAGGACTCTAGGTATGTTGGGAATGGTATTAAAGGGAGTTAGTAGTGCAGTGAAATAAAAGAAGTATATTACATACAACTAGCTGTACCAGCAACTTCATCCGCGTGGAATAGTGTCTTTGGGTAGTTACGTAGTTCACAATGTTTTCTCTAAATGTACTCCTGCAACTTTAAGTGTCTGTCGCTGATTTTATATATATATATTTTTTTTTACCAGGTCCACTTACGCTAACGCTAACTCTCAGTTTAAACTATATTTTACTTTTGACAATAAACTATTATTATTATTTTACACCCTTGCGGGTGAAACTTTTACAAACTTCGAATGTCAACAATATCAATATCAACAATGACTGTAGTTCCATACATCATTTCATCCCCACTTTTAACCCCTTACAACCCTTTTTTCACATTAAAAAGTAGCATATGTCCTTCCTCAGGCTCTAGACCATATGCATACCAAATTTCATTTAAATTGGTTCAGTAGTTTTGGCGTGAAAGCGAGACAGACAGAGTTACTTTAGCATTTATAATATTAGTTAGGATTGTACGACCAATGTTAAGAGTATGCAGCAGCAGAGTGGGACACGTACATATAATTGGAGGTGAGGGAGCTGGAGACGGGGCAAAAATGG
Source organism: Medauroidea extradentata (assembly GCA_003012365.1). Classification (NCBI taxonomy): domain Eukaryota; kingdom Metazoa; phylum Arthropoda; class Insecta; order Phasmatodea; family Phasmatidae; genus Medauroidea; species Medauroidea extradentata. The sequence goes on from PNEQ01001286.1 coordinate 44,046, forward strand.
GCAGCAAGGTGGGTGAAGGATACTTGGAGATGCAAATGCAGACTGGTGAGAACAAAGCAAACTTTCGACCATCTGTGATGCTGAAAGAACTGGGGTGGAACTCTGATGAGAATGGAAAGGCTGGTTAGGATGTAAGAATAGGAATAATGGCGAGGGAGGCTGGGCTAAGTTACGCTGCCTGTTAACTAAGGCAGAACATAGAGAGAGAATAACAGCGAGGTCCAGGTGATGAACAGAACAGAGCGGGGTAGAGAGTCAAAATTTAGGAAGTCGGTAAGGGAGTGGAATTTACTTTCGGAGGAGTTGGTGACAGCGAGGGGGGTTGAAAAGTTTAGGACGGAAGTGGTAGGGGATTGAGGAGAAGATTACAGTTAGCCACCAGGCAGCTGCCCAGTTGCAAGTTGTTGTTACCTATTGTTGTCAGTGTATCAAAGTTTGAATCCATTGTGTGAGAGTTGAACTACGGGGAATAAAGACTGATTTATGAAAGTTGAATGTAACTATTCAAGTAGAGAACTGTCTATGCAAAAAATTTTTTTATAGTAACCTACACAAAAATTTAGGTATTAATAGTCAAAATACCAAATGTATATTCAATGTTCAAGGAAATTTAAAATAATATTTAATAGCTTATCACTTTCAATTCAGTGTACAATAGGTTTAAAGTTCATACTAAACCTCTCGCACACCTCAAATCCTTCTAAGCTTTTTAACTCCCTTCACAGTTGTTAGTTCATCCGTAAATTCTATGTACTTTTTCGCACTTTCAAACACTCCGTCAAAGTTTAAAAAGAAATAACACAGCATGCCGGGACACACGTCTTTAGAGGTTATTATTCTGTACTTTGTGAAAAACTTGGGCAAATGCCAATACATACCTAAAGCCATATTAATTTTTTGGTCCTCCTCCATTTCTAATACAATTCACTGCCGAAATTCTACAGCTACACACTCCAGTTCACTTAAACGAAAACGAAACGGCTACAAAATGCTTAAAAACATACACCACAGAAAGAATTCAAACAAAATGCCGCATAAAATCCACACCATGGATACAGTTCCTTTCACAGAGCATGAACATCGCATAGAGCGTAGAGGAATCAAATACGGAGGAATCCAACTGCGACATGGAGGAAGAAGACAGTAGAAGAAGCACGAGAAGATATTAAGCCGGATTCACACGTCCACAGATCGTCCAGAACATACAGAACAGACAGTACAGATGACCGTTCATGCGTATACAGATCTTCGGTGTACCCATGATTCAAGTCGTTATTTATACTGTGTTTGTGTTTACATTTGAAGTTGCTTTTGTTGGCGTGGCATTTTATGGAATTTTTTTAACTTTTAGCACGATAGAGCTTTATGCAGCTATCAACTAAATCATCTTGCGTGTATTTGCGTGATAATTACATAAATCGTCATCTAATACGACATAATTCTGTGGTAATTATTGGAGTAGTGCAAATGAGAAGTGACAAGTGTTTTTACCGACTTCACTATACTTGTGTGTCTTATGAAATAAACGTGACAGAGGACGGGAATCAATATTTTCGATACGTTTCTTTGTGTTTAAAAGCAAATAAATATCTTCCGAAAAGAAGACACTCAAAGCAAAATTTCTAGTATGTCGGCAAACTGAAGAAGCCTACATACGAAAGTTTGCACCTGCAGTTTTATATCAGGTAAGCCATATACTTTTTTTTCTTTTAGTTAGGTATTGGACTGTTGCGAAATGTTTACGTTTATGAGTTCAATTATGTTAGTGTTTCAAAAACAACTATAGTAAGTTAAAGGATCAGGTACATACAGCAATGAGTAGCAGGATGGATGAATGATAAATGGAGAAGGCAAGGGCAGGCTGGTGAGGATGAAGGAACAGGAGTGGAACTCATTGTTCTAAAGGAGAGAAGTGGTAAAGATGGTGAGGATGTACAGAGTGGTAAACTGAGAGGGAGGTTAGGATATGTTAGGCTGCCTATTAACTAAGGTAGATTACGAGAATAGGGAATAATAGTGAAAAGGTTCAGAGAAGAACAGAGCGGGTATTAGTCTATGCTTAGGTTGGTGAGGGAGGGGAATTTGCTGTAGGAGGAGCAAGCGAGGGTGGTTAGAATGTAAAGGAGGGGATTGGTAGGTGGTTTGATGTGTTCACAGCTTTTGTCAGTTAAAAACCTTATTATTTTTGTAACACATCCAAAACAATGTTGTGTATTGTTTCACAAAGATAATTTGTTACTGTTTCAGGAAAACCACTGTCAGAGTATTTCCCATACCTTTATGGCGTACCATTTGGTTTACAAGACAACAAGAAGTATTATTTCTTCAGAGAGGTATAAGAGGATGGTAACCAGA